>OX451218.1:28285710-28581154 GCA_949628195.1 Phasia obesa | reverse complement strand
TTCAACTATTTTTAAATTAATAAGTTAATTATTTAATTATTTAGGCGTAAGTTCTTAATTATAAAGAGATAAAAAAAATTAGACACCAGAAGAGTGGAATAAATTTTTTAGACAGCTACGTCCGTCATTAGCACTCTTCGTATCTATCTGCAAGGTAGTTTTAATTGTTATTAATTTTATATTTAAACAAACTTATCCAAGAAATAGGAGATAGAGCTTTTTGAAATTGTTTTTACACTCTTATATTATACTCTACCAAGCAAACATTTTTTTTATTTGAAAATGGTTATATATCTCTTGCTATTAGCAACCTTTTGTTAGCAATTAACATCAATTAGATATATTTTTTTTATAAATGTATATTATTTGATTATTAATACAATAGTGTTGAAAGTTAACAATGTCAAAGCCGTGCCCGCTTTATTCATTAAAAATAGTTCAACTACTTGTATATTAACAAAACTCCAGATCAAGGCATATTTAACAAGGTTTTTCAATTTTTTTTATATGGATTTTCACAGTAAAATAGATATTATTCTCTCTTAAAAAACCTGATTATTGTCAAACTCCATATAAAAAAAAATGAAAAAATTTCTCTTTAATATTAGATCCGCCTTGTGCAGTCACCTTGTTAAATATACCTTGCTCCAGATTTTAGCAACCAAATTGGAAACTGAATTTAAAATAACGGTAAATTTGAGAGCAAGTATGAGCAAAATTGAGTACATACGATTTATTTTATTGTTATTTATTTTTCTCTCCTTGCTTATGGTTTTTAATTTGTGTTAAGAGTAGTTCTTTTAAAAACTAAATAGGAAAGAACTCAAAAAGGAAATACAAACAACTCACATCTGCTCTCTACTGTATATCTGGTCGTTGCTTAAAGCCAATGCTAGCATAAGGCCATTGGTATTGTTAAAATGGCCGTGAATCTGAGCTTAACAAACGATTTACATCAAACGGATTTTACGTAAACTTATTTTACATCAAATAAAATTATTAGCAGGATGACAACTATAGAAAGTGATGAACGGCCTTATATATTCTGAGATACAAATTCAAGATTTAATAATAAATATGTAGTTAACAAATTAATATTGATCTATTATTTTCCATGATTGCATTGCCAAAAATATATGTATGAATAATTCGAAAAATAAAAATTAAATGCTTTTCAATGGAATCCAACCTTAATTAATCTACTCGTACCATCTACGAAATATTTATAATAAAAAATCCGCGATTAAATTTATTATTCTAGGCACATTCACATGAGAGTGCATCTACACCTTAAAAATAGATAGAGATACGAATAAAGCGAAGTAATACTGAGCATAGGGTTAGAGTATTAAACACAAACACTCTACTTAAGATGCTTAAAGATACACCATCCATGGGTAGACAAACAAATGCTTGTAAGTAAGTTTTGTGCATCTATATAAAAAAAAACAGTTTTATACAATCGTAGATAACTAAGCATAACATTACATGCAACTTAAAATATACATCGGCAGGCAAGCGGACACACTCTAGCTTACACCCATATACTACACATGGTTACTCACAAGACAGATTAAACAACTTCAAAGTTAACAAACTTCAAGTTGCAACAGTAGCTTATTGTAGTCCACGTACAAGTACGAATAACAACAATATGAATATATCATGCCAGTGTCTGTATGTCAGTAAGTTTTGCTTCTCTCTCATATTGTGGTATAGTTTTTTTTTTTTTTTATTTCCACAGTTTCGTTCACTTTGCACTTTACAAAGCTGAATATTGGCACGCGTGCATTTTAAACAGTGCAGCTTCAGATTCGAAGTTGCTTACAGTAAGACGAACGACTCCAAGTAGTTTTAGATGTAAAATCGCTCAAAATTACTTTACACAGTCAAAACTAAAAATGTATTAAATCGTAAAAAAAGGATTTTTTTATAGTTTGGATTAATTATGATTGTCATCGAGCGTCAGCTGGCAGTTTTTAGCAGGGTTAGAGTGAGAATTTCGATTTTCTATACCAGTTTGGATTGCGGCATAAAGCTGAGTATTAGTAGCTATGCCGACTAAATTAGTGGGTATAGAGGAGAGCTAAGCTCCCAAAAAAGTTACCACAATCTACAGTATAATAACATACAGTGAGAGGTGAATGGTCAAGGTCAATTAGGTCCTCGTATGTTATATCTGTATTTCAGACGATAAGTATTTCTTCTCTATTGTAACCTGGAGAGAACCAGACGTGACTCTTAATGGGGTTCTATTAAAAGGGTTAATCTTTAAGAGAAGCTCAGTGGAAAAAAATGCGAATGTTTTCAGAATGAAAATATATCCCAGAAGGTCTGTATATTTCTACAGCGTAAATCCCAGATGACTGAAAGAGTACGACTCCAAAAGCTCAATGACATCTTGTACCCAGTCAAAATTTGAAAAAAAAATTTATGCTCATTTAAAAACTTAGACACACTTCGTCACAGTTTATTTATTAGGCATTAAACACATAGACAACATCAGTCTACCAACAACAAACTATCAAAATTAAAACACACACGTTTATAAGAAGACGATTATTTTGACGCCATCAGAACTACATGGCTACACACACGACTGCCATTGTGGCGGTAGCCAACTTAGGGTAATTTCTATTCTATTTTTGTTTGCGACAATTTTATTTGATTGAAAAGAAGAAAATGTCACAAAATTAAAAATTTATTTACAATCAAAAGGCATTGAGCAAATCAACATACATATGTATTTATGTATCTGCTTTGACATGATAAAATTATTTCTTACAAATTAGTTTAATTTTTATTAGCATAGTTTTGATGTAGCTGCTGTCTTTAATATAATTAAGTAACTGTATACATTGCGACTATTGTAGCCAACGGCATTTGCAGCCGCTGTCGTCTATGTATTTATGGCATTAAAAACCTTAATTTAGCATATTGATTACTAGCTGTGTACACACACGTTGTGTGCGTCCTGCCAATATTTTGTTCGATTTAAAATTTTTAAGACTCTTACTTATTCACTTTATATAAAGGTACTTATCCCTGGATAAAATTTTAAAATTTATATAAAATTCAAATATTAAAAATTTTTGTAAAGCTCTGTAAAAGCTGTTTAAAATATTTTAATAACAATGTAATTCCACAAAGTTAAAGTACAAATCAAATACAAATTTTATTCAATTGGCTGTTTGGCAGTAAGTAATTCATATTTTGTGATTATTTTAAAACAACGCCATCTGTCGTGCAACCATGTTTAAAATATAACTCTTTCAAAAACAAAACATGCCTTAAAGTATGCAGTACCTTTAAAAAGTCGGCCTACTTTTACTGCTTTTTCTATTTATTATCTCTTGGAAATAAGGTATTTTTGCGGAAAAAAAGTATCCTATGATGGAATCAGGTTACAGGTTTAAAATTTTGTTAAAATCCATCCAGCAGTTTGTACGTGATGCGAACACAAATCAAGAAAGACGGAGAGACAGGATATGAGTTACAATTTTTTTATATGTATAGATTAATATTTTCCTATTTTTTATTCATTTGTGTATATATTTTAGGAATATATCTTAAAACCAGGCGTTATAAGTAAGTATTATTTTTGTCTGGGTATAATCGGCATATATATCGTTTCCAACTGAGGTGAAGGGTATAAAAAAGCTGAACATAGGCGTTTTATTAGAATTGAAGGCACTCTTTAATACTTATGAACGCATACTCGTACATATAATACGTTTACATATGAATAACCGAGAGAGGTTGAAGGTTGAAGGTTTTGCGAAAAGCGACAAATATACGGGTAGTAATGACGCAAGAAACATTTTTAAGTGGCAGTTGCAAAAATAAAAAATAAAATAAAAAATAAGAGCGGTAAAACAAACTGAATAACAACATCTAAACTTATGTTGCAACTTATCAGCAACTTACAACAACTTCGTCATATTCATGCTACACCAAACTCCACCTCAGACAAACATTGACTTTTAGTTTCTATACGTTTTTTCATCATATTGTAAAAACATTAGTAAAGTGCATTCAGTTGGAGTTTAAAGTATTTTTGTTTAGGTTGCAGTTGCTCTTGGTTTTTTTTTTCAAATTATATTTATTTTATTTCTTATTGTTTTATGTACTTGTTGCATATAAATGCATATTAATGCAACAAGTACAACTTGTAGGCTGCTACTGAGATATTAGTCATTGAATATTGAAAACAGAATTGATTACTAAATATTTTGACTTGTACAAACATTAAATATTTTGTAATATTGTTTGTGTATTATTCAAACACAAGTATCAAACCTTAAAATTACAGAATTATTCATAAATGTATAACACATTTATCTTATCACTTAGTCATCAGCATCACGTCACTATACGAGTATAACAATTGTAAAAATAATTATGATTTAAATAACTTTGGATTATGAATTTAATTTCCATTTAAAGAAAATATAGAACATGAATCATGATGAATATGACAGAATCAAGAGATTGAACAATACGTAATATGCCTTGTGAAGTTACTATTATATATTAATGTATCACTTACTAGTTAAGGCCAGAAGTAACGAACTAGGAAGGCAGTGATCTGCTAAGAATTTCTTAATGGGCTAGTGCGAGGAATGTTCCAAAAATGGGTAGACTCATGATAGCTGAAAATGTGAAGAAAGGTTACTACACATAGACAGACTTGTATGGTGCTCAAAGAGCCTCTCAGTAGGGCAGTAAGGGGTACCGTAATATGGATTACTGCGTTGGGATAAGTAATGAAAACTTTAGAATTCATCTGACCAAGATAAAAATCGAAGTACATGATACTTTTAGACTCTATCTGAAGGATGGTGAAACGGAAGCGCACAATTTATGTGAAATTCAAGTACTGGCTACCATAACGCTTAGGTCCACGACGGGCAGACACGTTAAATGTGAATGCCATGGGAAATCCAAGCCTTCAATAAATGCTGGAGAAGGCCTATATATTGCTAAAAGTTTCTAGAAATGCTTGTATGTTTAAGTATAAAATATTGATTGGATGCCTTGTGTGTAAGTTTTGTGTATTTTTTGTGTATTTTTGTTGCTGCTTGTATTTTCCAACTTCTCTTTCGCTAACTAAAGCAGGCATTTTTTTTTGAAAAGTTATTGGATTAACACATTATTCTCTTTCCCTTATCAGGGAAAGTAAAAAAAAATAATAACCTGCTTAAACCTAATCATAAAGAGTTTTATGACCACACATTAGCTAGAAAACCATAAAATGATGAGCAAAACCATGATATCGTTTACAAAGTAAAATCATATTAAATTAACCCTCATTTTATAGGCATTGGCTTAAAATGATTATTATTACTGGTATTACTAAAGTGTTTTTGTGACTTTTTTGATTAAAGATATTTTACGGCAAAAAAAAATTATTTCTCGATGTATTTTTCTTTAAGGTCGATGTTTGTTAAATCCAATAAAAGAATATTATTCTATGTAAAATCTTAGCACCCTAGAAAGTCAGTGCTCCATAACGTTTAGTTTTCATAATTTTCTGTAAAACACTTTAAGTTTAGAAAATTTTTTTGTGTATTTTTTAGTTGATATTTAACATTTTCAGTATTTTCAACATGAAGGAACTGGAATGTGAATGAGTTATAAAACTTCAGATATCTGTTACTTTCGCTTATTTAAGGGATTTTTTTTCAGGTTTTTTAAATTGAAATATTTTATTAAGCAGGGTTTTTGATGTATAATAACCAAATAAATTTAAGTTTTTGTATCCTAACATTTCTTTTATTTTTTTTTAATTGTAAAAAATATCTCGTTTTTATTTTTCTAAAACAGCATTGAAAACTGCCTGACTTACAAAATTTTCACTTTAATTCGAAAAGAATTGGGGAGTCCTTAGGTTTTACATTCAACTTTTTACCACAAGATCTTAGTCAACTCTACTACACAGTGTGTAGTTATTATGACAACCATATATGCAAAAAAAAGGTAATCGATTAATCGATTAGTTTTTATGTTGAACTTAATTTAATTTATAAATTATTGAAAATTGATTTATTTTACTATTAATAATGGACTCTGGTCTAAAAAAATGTTAATAAACCTCTTTTGATTTAGGAATAATGCATAATGACATTATTGGAATAATTGGAAATTGTAGTAAATCTGTTAATACATTTGTTGGCTGACGAAATTTATATTTAGTTTATATGTATAATCTAAATTTTTAGAAATTAAAAATAGTTCATCTTAACAAGTGGAAAACATTCGTAATATTTTCTATTGCCTTATGTTTATAAAGAAATTAATAAATGATCGTTTTTAACATGAATGCCAATGGTGTACAGTTTCTTTTGATGCTCACAGTATATTACGCCTTAAAATCTCTAAACATTCCTTTAAATGGGTCAAACGATTATTTTCAAATATTGGCAGCCGCAACACCCGCGCGGAAAAGTTTTCTATATCCAAAAATTAATGTTAAATGAGATGTGCCCGTTCAGTTGAGATGGCTACAGTCTTACTCGAATCTCGTAATTTCAATAGCATTCCATTGTTTTTTTACTGTTTCTGGTGCGGCGACCTTTTTTGAGAGAACTAAACGCTTCACGTCATTTCCGCTGGTACGATCACAGCGGTACTCAGTATACAACTTTTTAATCCTAATAATACTCCTCTTTGCACTTTTGTTAAAATTATCGAGCTGTCTGGTTTCAATGACTATCAAAAACAAACTTATAGACACTAGTCCAGTATTAAACAACAGTTAAGAATTCCATATTTTAGTATATACTCATCAACTGAGTCACTCATCAAGAGTATAAGGCACTTCCTTAGTAAGTGTTCAGGAAAATTTGAAAGCTACAAAATTATTTTCTAGCGTAAAGCATTACCAAAGCTCTCTACTGCAGCTATAGTAAGTAATCAAAAAAATGTAAACGTGACCGCTAGGCATAAAAACATAAATATAAATAGCACAGGTCGCCGGTTTTTTAGTTCAAAAACCGAATCACTTGTGTCCTAGCGGTCCTTTTGAGAGATGAGCGGGAATATCCTTAAGGTTACTGGAAAGACACACTGGGTCTAGCGCAAAACCATTCCGAGGCCCAGATAAATAAGTTTATCATGGTAATATAACAGCCTGATACACTGAACCAAAAATTTACCTAAATACTGTAAAATGGGGTGTAGAATTAAAGAAAAGTAGGTTATTATACAACTAACAAACTTTTTAGTCAAATCTACAGTCGATTTTAATAAAAAAAATAATTTTGTTAAATTGGTTCTGTTGAAGAAATTTCTTCAATATGACTATATTTTTCGTTATTTTATAGGGTGTAGATTTGACATAAAATAAGTTAAATTAACTAAAATTATTAGTTAATTTTTTATTAAATTTTTATCTTTAGAAGATAAAAATCTGCAACATAATCTCATTACCTTTATTCATGTTTTAAGAGGAATAAACGAATGAAGCTTTCAGTTCCTGTTGCGGGCATTTGATATTATTTTTATGTCTTACTTATTTTCTCCACTAAACTATATCTCTTCCAAATCGCTAAAAGTGTAAAATCTATTAGAAAAATTTATTCACTTAATTTTAATTTGACCGCAACATGCATTATTTATTGCCACAAATATTTAAAAAAATATACATATGTATGTATGTACGTATGTATGTATGTATGTATGTACGTATGTATGTATGTATGTATGTATGTATGTATGTATGTATGTATGTATGTATGTATGTATGTATGTATGTATAAATTGAAAAAATTTTCTATTTTATGTGTCAACTCAAATAATTTTTCTGAAGTTAAATTTAACGAAGTTTCTTCTATGTATTTTACAGCTCTTTTTTCATTTTTATATATTGAATTTTCCTCAGAAATTAAATAAAAAAAAACTTAGTAGAATAAACCAACATTTTGTCAAACCAACGGTAAAATCAGTCACATTAACTTCTTTTAGGGATGTAAATTTAACTAATTTTATGGGTTGTTTTTCTTAGAATGTTTTACTAATTTTTTGACTAAATTTTTCTTAATTAAACAGAGTTTTATTTAAAATTTCTATAAGTTTTTTGAACTTTTATTGAAACTAGAGTTCGCCTCGTGGTCGAAATTCGACCAAATTTATTTCTGACACATTTTATATAGTTTACATACATAAGTACACATTCTTTTTTAATGAAAGAAACGTTAAGAGCAATTCATGTTATTCATATATTTATTAAATTAAACAAAATGGGAAATAAAATTGTAACAAAAATCTTATACATACTCGTAGTAGTGAGACGTATTTAAAAAAAAAAGTAAATAAATTGTGCGTAATTCATATCAAATTGTACTGAGCATAGCATGGTTTTCTGCCACATTCAGTCACCAATGCACCGACGCGATGATAAAACACATCATGAATTTTAAAATGATAGATTCCTTGCATACAATTTCTATCAATTTTTGCCTCTGTACTAACCATTGCAAATGCTGAGTTCAAAGCACGAGTATTTTCAAAAAAGTTTTTTGTTTTACGCTTTTCAACAGCGTTTTGTGAATTCAAATTATTAAATAAAGAATTAAAAAAGCTATTTTGAGACAATGGCATTAAAGAAACTTTTCCCTTGTGGCAACATGCTGTAAAAGAAGTTAAATCATTTTGAGTTACTTCAGACTCAAAATGCTTAGCACTACAAAAACGGCATATAAAGTGCATTGGACCACAGTTATGACCTACAAAATTATTTGGAACAATATTGAAAGCACATTTAAAACTATTTAATAATTCATTGTCATTACGCAGATTGTGGGTGTTAATATTTCCAGATCTGTTCTGAGTAAGATATTGAATTGCTCGTTGCCGTCTCTCCATTCTACCAGTTATTGATCGTCTTCGTGGCATCTCAAAAAAATATAAAAATTAGTTTCTTTAACAAAAAAGAAAATATATTTTCAGAATAAATGCAAAATTAGGATAACAGTCACTTTGAATTCAAAGGCAAAAATATTTCAAAATCTTAAACCGATTTAAAACGTTTTATAAATTATGTATGTACATACCCTTTAGACAATTTTAAAAAGGTAAATAATAAAAAAAAAATACCACCACACTTTTAATTAACACTTCCTAACAAAGGCTTTAATAATTTAAAGCTAAGAATAAAATAAAGCTGAAAAAATGCATTTACAAAACAACTAAAAACAAATGCAAACCGAAAAAATAACTGTTTCAAATTTCTTGCATTGATTTAAAAGGCAATTATGTATTTAATTATGTGTACATAAGATGTTTTCATGTTTTCGTCATTCTTGCACATGTGAACATATGTAGGAATGTGTAGACATACATACAAATAAACATATTTAATTATGTTTATTAACTCTCATCTGTTGTTGTGTTTTCAACTTTACTCATTTAAATAGAGAAACAACTGTATAATTACTCCTTCTCTTTTTGTTTTCAAAAAAATGAAATTGCATACAAACACGCACATTTGGTTTTACTTGAAGCTGCCACATACATGTGTGTTTTTAGCATGTGTAGTGGTAGCAATTTAAAGATTTTAATCAAATATAGGCTGTGCACTAAAGCTCGATAATATCTAAGTTAACAACAGTGTCAACGCTGCCGGCAAATTGCATTTGGCCGAGTCAGCATAAAATGAATTTCACAACGTTCACACGCTCATCCATTCTACTGACAAATTCCAAAGGTGTCGAGTGGCACGAGAACGCTTTTCTGCAAGATCAGCGTCTGGGTGTTTGGACATGTTGATGCAACGTGATCGTGAACTTGTATAGCAGAAATCATGTTGTAGAACAATCAGTCTTGGCTACGTGTTGAATCGGTACGGTTGTGTAAATAAAAATTAAATCTAAAATCTTTTAATTTCTAATAAATAAAATTGTAATATCTTTGTAATAAATAAAATTAAGGAATTTAACCAAAATTATTAGTGTTTTCAATTATTTCAAGGCGCAGTTGGAGCGCCTTAATATATTTTTTTTAATATCGTCGACCAGAGGACTTTAACTGGCGCCCGAGCAGGGACCTGCCTAAAAAGTGCAGAGTCCTCAATAAAAAACAAACATAATAATAAAAAACAAGCGTTCTGCGATTCCTAAGGGACCCTCCAGAACTTATAAAAAACTATAACAGATAATAAAAATAAAAAAGGGATCCTCCTCCGCCAACCTGATATTCCTGGTGATTCCAATACCTAAAAAAATCACATAAGGTTATCAGAGCGGACGTGAAGCAACCCGTACCCCAGTAGGTATCCACGAATATTAAAGTGGATCTCCAAAAAGGACGAATACGGACCTTCCGCGAGGAAAACCATCCTGAAGTTCTCTAGTCGACCGCGTCGCGAAGAGTAGCCAAGGCTCAAAAAATAATAAAAATACAAAAAAAGAGCAAAAGATTTAAAAAAAACAAAAATAAGAAAAAAAGTAAATTAATAAAAAATGTAAAAGAAAGAATTGAAAAAAAAAAAATCTAAAATTTATACAAAGAAAAGAATTCAAAAAAAAAAGATATATAATCAAGGAAGTTAATTATACGAAAGAAAAAGAAATTAAATAAAAAATTACATAAAAAAGGAAAAATATACATACATATATATCAAAGAAAATAATTCAAAAAAAGAAGATATATAATCAAGAAAGTTAATTATACAAAAGAAAAAGAAATTAAATTAAAAAAAGAAAAATATACATACATATATATGAAAGAAAATAATTCAAAAAAAGAAGATATATAATCAAGAAAGTTAATTATACAAGAGAAAAAGAATTAAATTAAAAAAAGGAAAAATATATGTACATACATATATGTCATAGAAAATAATTTGAAAAAAGAAGATACATATATAATCAAAAAAAAAATTTTAATTATACAAAAGTGAGTTGCAACGATTAAGGATCCTACAGGTGAGTGAATCCATCTTTTTTTCTTGTCCTCCTCGACAGCACATTGTAAAAATTTTAATATATAAATATCGAAAATGGAAGAGTTGAAAACTACAGTGACCACCTTGACCGGTGCGATGAATAGATTTATGGAACAGGTTAGATCAGTTGAGGGAAGAATGAGCAATATAGAAACAACATTACGCGGAGACGCGTTAGGACAGGTTTTAAGTAGGTTAGATCAGCTTGAGAGAACACAAGGAGTTGGTCCTGTTGAAGATGAAGTCAGACCACTCCAACGGCCACGCACAGAAGACGACCTGAAGGATATAAGCCGGTTGCCGGATAGTGTAAAAGAGTTAAGAACATTCGACGGAAATCAGACCCAATATATCTCTTGGGTACACTCTGTGGAATCTATTTTAAAAGATTTCGAAATAGTGAAGCAGAAACCAATTTATCGTGCTATTGTGCAAAGCATCCGCCAGAAGGTTATCGGCGCTGCCGATACCGCCTTGGTTTCTTATAATGTGTTTGATGGTGATTGGGGGGAAATCAAAAAGGTCCTTTCTCTTCACTACGCCGACAAGAGGGATGTCCAAACATTGGAACATCAGCTAAACCAGTTGTCACAAGGGTCCTCAACGGTCGATGAGTTCTACTCGACCATCAACCACCAACTGTCATTAATTATAAATAAACTCAAAACTGAGTCCTACGGCGAAGAAACGGTCAGGGCTCTTACTGAAACTTATCGCAATAGATCATTGGACATATTCGTACGAGGATTGAATACGGAGCTTTCTCGAATGATTATTATTCAAAGACCTCGCACTCTTCCTGAAGCGTACTCTGCTTGCCTGGAGCTGCAAAACTTGACTATGAGGAATAACATCCTGCACACGAAGGCGAATAATAAAGTGCATGTTTCTAGGTCTACAGAAATAGCAGAAAGGTCAGCACCGCAAAGGCAAATGCCCACGCGTTGGCAACAACAAAACTTCCGTCCAAGACATTGGCAATATGATTACAACCAAGCCGCCATGCGAGGAAATAGGTTTAATTTCAGTCCAAGGCCAGCTTTACCGCCTAGATACCCAGCTATTAAACATGAACCGATGGAGGTTGATAGATCGATACAATCACGTCGGGTAGACTACATGAACCACCCCAGGGCCACTCAAAAGAGAAGTGCGCCTCCAGCTGAGCACTTAAATAAGCACTCTCGCCTTTACCATGTAGAAACACCTATAGAAACTGGTGATCTTCAACATGCAGTACAAGAGCATGAGGAGAATTTAGACGATGCCACTAATGAGGTAAATTTTATGGGGGCAAGCCATCAAGCTTACCTTACATAGAATATCTAACTACAAATAATAAAATCTTACAATTTTTGATTGATACGGGCTCTAATAAGAACTTCTGTAGTCCGTTATTATCCATAGGTAGTACACTTTTAGAAAAACCAATAATAGTACGATCAGTCGGGGGTGACGTTATCATTGAACGAAAGGTAATAGGACAATTTTTCAAGCATGTGGGAATCGACAAATTAATTTCTTTTTATGTTTTACCTGATCTAAAATCATTTGATGGCATAATCGGAGATGATACTCTTAAAGAACTAGATGCAGTGGTCGATCGCAAGAGAAACATCTTGATCCTGAGGGAGAACATTGAGATTCCGTTGAAAGAGAAAATGTCGAACGCAACAAATTATATCCTGAATGAAGAATTTTCTCCTGACGTTAGAACAAGAATAGATAATCTTATAACCAAATATCAAATACTTTTCGGACCATTAGATGGTAGCGAACTGGCATCTACGAATGTTTTAGCAGAAATCAGGACGAGTACGGATGAGCCGGTTTATACAAAAAGTTATCCGTATCCGTCATGTATGAGAGAGGAAGTTGAAAGACAAATTGAAGAGTTACTTTCTGAAGGAGTGATAAGACCATCGAAAAGTCCCTATAATTCTCCCATTTGGGTCGTACCAAAAAAACCAAAACCTAATGGGGAAAAACAATACAGAATGGTGGTCGATTTTAAACGCCTTAACGCTGTTACTATTTCTGATACCTACCCTATCCCTGATATAGCGTCCACCTTAGCCAACTTAGGAAATGCCAAATATTTTACTACAATTGATCTTACGTCCGGTTTCCATCAGATAGCTATGAAACCGCGGGATATTCCTAAAACAGCTTTTTCCACAGTAAATGGTAAATACGAATTTCTGAGATTGCCCTTTGGTTTAAAAAATGCCCCGGCCATCTTCCAGAGGATGATAGATGACGTTTTGAAAGAATACATTGGCAAAATTTGCTATGTATACATTGATGATATAATCGTCATAGGAAAGAATATAGAGGATCATCTTAGAAATATCGACACAATATTCGCAAGGCTTCGTAAAGCTAACTTAAAGGTAAATCTAGAAAAAACTCATTTCATGAAAACCGAGGTTGAGTTCCTTGGATATATGGTGGGTTCCGAAGGTATCAAACCAGACCCAAACAAGGTTAGATCCATAGAAAATCTACTTCCTCCTACGAACCTGAAAGACCTGAAAAGTTTCTTGGGGATGACCTCCTACTATAGAAGATTTGTTCGTGATTACGCAAAGGTGGCAAAACCACTTACCAATCTAACAAGGGGAGAACTCGCTAGGGTAAAAGCGAGCCAATCCAAAAAAGTACCCATAGATCTAAATAAAGAAGCAATCGATGCTTTTAATTCTTTAAAGATGATGCTTACTACCGCCGAAGTATTATCTTTTCCGGATTTTGAAAAACCGTTCAATTTGACCACCGACGCGTCCAATTTTGCTATAGGTGCCGTTCTCTCACAGGGTGAAATCGGCAAAGATAAGCCCATAGCTTTTATTTCCAGATCGCTTAACAAAACAGAGGAGAACTATGCAACAAACGAAAAGGAGATGTTGGCTATAGTTTGGGCACTGGATAACTTAAGAAACTATCTGTATGGTGCAAGGAAAATCAAAATTTATACCGATCACCAACCATTGACATTCGCGCTGGGAAACAGGAATTTTAATGCAAAACTGAAGAGATGGAAAGCCCGGATAGAGGAATATAATCACGAGTTGATTTATAAACCAGGTAAATCAAACTACGTCGCCGACGCCCTTTCCAGGCTAAAAATTGCTTCAAACCACCTATACAATTCCTCTACCGACACCGCTAGCGAAGGGGGAACGGATCATGAAAATTCTGAAAGAACACTAACAGCTTCTGAAGTCAACGATAGGGCAACTGATGAAACATTGACAGCTTCTGAGGGTGACGACTCTACCATTCATAGTGCAGAGCAAGACTCATCGGACCTAATACCCCATGTAGAGGTTCCGATAAATGTCTTCAGAAATCAAATCATTATAAGAATCGGAATGGACATGACTGCACTCGAGGTACCACATCGTGGTTACACTCGACATTTTGTATCCTCCAAACAATGGGATGAGCATTCACTCACTAGCGTGTTAAAAGAGAAATTGCGGCCCAATCTTTTGAATGGAATTAAAATCCCAGAGAGTCTACTTGGACTTATGCAAGAAATATATGTTGATCACTTTAGCCAATATAAAATACGAATAACGCAGAAAATGGTAACAGACATAACGTCTAAAGAACGACAGTTTGAAATTATCGAAACAGAACACAAACGAGCGCATCGTAATTGTAGAGAAAATAGGGAACAAATATTAGAACAATTTTATTTTCCCCGTATGAACGCTAGCATTAGAAAATACGTAGCCGGTTGTGATGTTTGCAACCGTTGTAAATATGATAGAAATCCTCCACAGCCACATCACCAGAGAACTCCTGATCCAAGGTACCCATGTGAAATCCTTCATATGGATATTATGGAAATCCAAGGACAGAAGTTCATAACATGTATTGATAAGTTTACAAAATTTGCAAAATTTTTTAGTATTAAGGATAGGTCATTATTGCAAGTAAGGAAAAAATTGATTAAAGTACATTTTTTTACAGCACCTAAGGTCCTGGTCACGGACAACGAAAGTAGTTTCATAAGTCCATTAATGGAAACATTCATTAGGTCACTAGGAATTCAGCTATACCTCACCCCTTCACAGCGAAGTGAAGTGAACGGTCAAGTCGAGAGGTTGCATTCTACGATAATAGAAATTTATAGATGTTTAAGAATAGAATATACCGAGCTATCTGTAAAAGAATTAATAGAAATTTGCGTTGATAGATATAATAACACGATTCATTCAGTGACGAAAAAAAGACCTCGTGATTTATTTTTTAATAGAATCAAAGGAGCAAATTACGAACGGTTGGTGTTAGAACAAAAGAAAGTGAATAAAGATCTTAGGCACCTTCTAAAGCGAAACATGGCTGCTCGCAATACAAAAGTGAATAGAAAGAGGCAAAGTCCGAAAAAATATAGAAGAGGTGATAGAATATACGTGGCTATCAAAACAATTAAGGGCAAGAATAAAGCTTTGTATAGAAAAGAAGTAGTGGAAAGGGATAATAGAGTAACAGTGCTGACGAGGAGCGGACGGAGGATTCACAAAGAACACATTAAAAACTTGTTAACACCAAGTTCTAAAAAGAGCTCTCCATAAATGTGAGCTATAAGATTCCTTATTCGTTGCAATAATAAAATTATGAATCACATAACTAATAAAATCAAGAATTACTAAATGAAGAAAGAAAAAAATTATTAATATGAAGAATAATTGGATTAAAAATTAAAAAGAAAATCCAAAGAAATTAAATATTATTTTTTTATTTTTTATTTTTTTTTCTCTCTTAAAAAATATAAATATTACTCTACATTTCCAAAAAAGAATAATTTTTTAATAAAATATATTTTATTAATCTTCTAATAAATTCAAAAAAAAAAAAAACAAAAAAAGGGGGAAGGGTACTTCTTAAATTTCTCCTATTATTTTAAGTCACCAAACCGTTTCACAATCGTAATAAATTTTTTCAAAACTTTTCAGCAATGTATTTTAAAATAATAAACTTGATAGCCCTTAGTCTCGTTATCTCTGCAAACGCTGCACGGATTTACCAATATGAAACCCCGCTCGTATCGTTAAAAATTGGCAGAGGATGGATTGTCGATGGAAATTTTAAATTGGTACACATAATTAATTTGGATGAGTACATGAAAACGACTTCGGATATATCTTCTCTTGTTCGGAACCATATTCCACCTAGTAAAAACAAAGAGTTCATTTTGCACCACTTGTCACAAATGCAAGAACGTCTCGGCGAATTGATGAATATCAAACGAAGGATACCCCGATCGATTGATTGGATTGGGTCTGCCTGGAAATGGGTAGCCGGAAACCCTGATGCTGCGGACTGGAACGAAATACTGAAGAGTCAAGATGATATTATCGCTAACAATAATGAACAGTACAAAATCAATGAGGAGCTTCAAAAAACTACGAGGCAGGTCGCAAAGAAAATAAATGAGGTTGTCTCCAGGTTAAATAATATAACAAATGGAAAAGACTACAGTTTAAGCGAGCAGATCACTATTAATGAGGTAATAATTTTGAAAGATGAAATTAACGAAATTGTTCGTGCATGCCAGTTAGCCAAAAATGATATTGTGAACACGAATTTATTGAATCAAGTAGAAATTAGTAGAATAATCGATGAAGTTGAGACACTTCCCTACAGCAATGTAATAGAAGCAATAGAGTACGGAACACCATCCGTATACACAAATGGTTCAGTTTTATTATATATTTTGTCGATACCTAAGTTAGGCAGAGATGCATACAACCTGCTTCTCACAAGAGCCGCTGTTCGTGATGGAAAGCAAATTGATATAGAATTCGACAGGGTACTGGTTAACGAAGCTGAAACGTATGGGGTTACGGGAAACTGCTTATCTATAAACAACTCTACTGTCTGCAAAAGATCATCAGTGACTAGATTACCGGAAGACAACTGTCTATCCAGAATCCTGAAGGGAGGCTCAGCACGATGCAAATACAGACTGAATAAGGAAGATATAATCGAGGTACTCATGGATGATATAATTTACATAACAAATTTTGAGGGCCCAATCAACATTAACGGCGAAGCTAAACTCTTAAATGGTACATACCTTCTACAACTCTCAAACGAATCTGTGGTGATCAAAAATCGCACTTACTCAAGCTTCTCGATGACAAAAACACAAGCCTTGCCGCCTGTACTCGCGAACATAACCCATGACGATTTGCTCTTGGACATTAAATACGTCCACGAAATCAGTCTAGGCAACATTAATCGTCTAGAGAAATTAGGGGCAAAATTTAACAACTCTTTGGGATTTAGTATAACTACAATTGCATTCATGTCGATTTGTATTGCATGGATATGGTACCGACTAACGAGGAAATTGAATCTTCCTACGATCCAGTCGGCGACACCTGCTTCCGACCTACCGATCTGCGGGACGCAGATTTTTAAGGAGGGAGGAGTTAACAACAGTGTCAACGCTGCCGGCAAATTGCATTTGGCCGAGTCAGCATAAAATGAATTTCACAACGTTCACACGCTCATCCATTCTACTGACAAATTCCAAAGGTGTCGAGTGGCACGAGAACGCTTTTCTGCAAGATCAGCGTCTGGGTGTTTGGACATGTTGATGCAACGTGATCGTGAACTTGTATAGCAGAAATCATGTTGTAGAACAATCAGTCTTGGCTACGTGTTGAATCGGTACGGTTGTGTAAATAAAAATTAAATCTAAAATCTTTTAATTTCTAATAAATAAAATTGTAATATCTTTGTAATAAATAAAATTAAGGAATTTAACCAAAATTATTAGTGTTTTCAATTATTTCAAGGCGCAGTTGGAGCGCCTTAATATATTTTTTTTAATATCGTCGACCAGAGGACTTTAACTTCTACTACCGTTGAAAAAATAAACAAAATCGGTTGACAAACATAGGAGAAAAAGGGATCCAAAGTTTTGTCTTTGCCTATTTATATATAGATATGTTTTTAAGAAAAGAAATTCTGTTGGTTTGATTAAAATTAGTTTATACGAATAAATTATGTATAGATTTGAATAAAAATTAAATTTTTTAAATATTTTTGTCGTTAGGGATTAACTAGTTTTTTTTTCGTTAATATTACCTACGAAATTTAATTCAGTGTAGTTATTCAAGGTCTTGCAGCCTTGGACTATTAAGGAATTCCGCTTTATCAGTAGAGAGGGCTGACAAAGACAGGGGAGGTGCTTCATCGTTCATTTCTTCGTTTCTTTTTCCGCATCTCAACATCTTCTACAGAAGTCATTATATGGGAGATTCAATCTCCTAGTGTGGACATCAATGACGCAGTCTCTTACAGCACAGCCACTAGTGTGCCAATCTATCCTAGAGGAGTTCTCAGCATGCCTGTAATCTCCTGCAATCATAGTGAGATCAAAGAAACTTCGAGATCGTGCAGGAGACCTCATTAGGCGCAAATACACCATAAAAAACACATACTAAGTTTTACCCAAAAATTTCAGCCGTTAAAAGTACTGAGGTAGAAATGACAACTAAGTTATCGCTAAAGGAAGTTGGCCTTATTTACACATTTATACTTTGGAGTAAATTTTATTTACCGTTGAAAGTGTTTAACAAGAGAATTTATGTACATATCTATTTTAATTATGTTTCTTTAAAAATTTATTAACTCAACAAAAAATAGTTTTGATATAAAAAATGCCATAAATAAATTGATATAAAGCGTTCATCATTCTTCTTTGACAAAGGAAAAATATCGACAAACGCACAATGGATAAAATATTGAAAGTACGAATGACAACGGACAACTTTTGATTGGTCAATCACACCAGCCAACATGTACATAAGTGAAACACATTTTCATATAGATTTATTAACTTATGTAAACCAGGCGGCAACAACATATAAATTGAACACTTTTACATCTATAACAACAACAATGCAGTAGTTCTCAATACAATTTTTGTACATTGACAACACTCATTCCCAAGAATGGGGATCAGCACAATAAAAGTCACATCATACAATTATTAACAAAAGAATGGGGGAATATGAAAAACAAATCACCAAACTTAATTTATAATGATTTATATGGATGTGGGGTAGAGTATCGTATGTAATTCTGGGAAAAGAATGAGTGTAAAAATATTTGTCATTCATATACTAAACTGTCCTTTCGTCATTACATCAATTTTTTGTTATTTATACTCACGAATATTTCCAGCTTGATCCCATAAAGCAAAAAAACTTTAACATTTTTATTTAAAATAATAAAATAAATTTTTTGTAACATTTATTTTTGCTTTGTTCAGAAGACATGTTGCGGAAACGTGAAATCACAGGAATGAGGCTGCCAAATTCGAAAATTTCCTATGAATGAAATCAAAATAAATTACTTTTCCGCACTTTGCCAAAAAATACATTATAATTGTGTTAGTGAAGCGGTAAAGTAGTCTGCACTATGTTTATTCCACTGTGTTGGTTATGTGTTGTTAAATATAAAGCAATTGACATTTGTTAATTTCACTTTTTTACTTTTTTCTAAACAATTGTTAAGACATATTTAAATTATATAAATTTTCTCTAAATTTAATTGTAATTTCAATTTCATAATTTCGATTTCATAATTCCAATTCCAAACCAATGTTAAGTTGTACTCACTGCAATTAAGTACATTCCTGTGGCCAAAATGCATTCGTCTTCGTTTCCTTAAAAACCGAGGGTTACGCACTTACTCACTTCCTTTTCGACAAGCGTGACACATGAGTGGGAGCAACTAAACATTGGTTTTAAAATTTATTTTGTTTTAAAAATTATGTAAACTAAACCAACAATTCCGGTGAGAATTTCCATCACACAAATTGTGAATAAACCCTACTATTGAAAAGAAACTTTATTTCATTTCATTTGTTTTTATTTTTTCCAAAATCCGCAACATTTGTAATTACTCTACTCTGAGTAATTATCAATCGTAAACTTTTCACCCTTTAGATTACTGAGGAATTTCCCTACTCTTCCTGGTCTTCCAGACCAGGAGTCTGGTGTCCACCAAACATCAGCCCAACTTTGCTCAGTAATCAAATTAATTAAAAGAAATACATAATCGTACATTTGTACAACTTTTGTATGTATTCCTGTATAAGTACGAATAAACTTGTAGTAATAAACTAAAAATGTAAGACGCAATCTGTAAGAACTATATATAAACCAAACAAAAGATAAGCAAAATGCGCCTATATTAGCAGGAAAAGAAGTAAAGACTATGTGAAATTCAAGCATCTCTCCATTACTGTTCAAAAGTTAAGCTATTTTTACCAACATCCGAATTTTACTTAATTTTAATTTAATTTTTATAGCTGTAATAGCGCCCATAGTAATACACATTATATGTAAATTTCAGTTGTCTATCTAAAACGGCTCAAAAGATAAGGCATGCATCGGATTTCATTAACTATATTGACATCCTTTTATTTCCAATTTTATAATTCTTATAGCGGACATAATTATTATATACGCTCTATGTAAATTATAAGTCTCTATCTATAACGGTTCAAAAGACTAGGCCATATAAGTCAAATTATGTCAGCTATGAGAACACCATTTAAGTTTTTATTGTGGACATAGTAATATTCACTTTGTTAAAATTTCAAAATATTATCTATGAGCCTTCAAAAGATAAGGTCATATAGATCAAATATCATTAACTTGAGGTACACCTTTTAATTTCAAACTTTATACTTTTTGCTATAGCGGACTTAATAATATGTAATAAATGTTTCTATAACGGTTTCAAAGATAGAGCAACATAAATCAAATAACATCTCCTATTGACACACCCTTTAATTTTCATTTTTCAATTAAAGACCTGTTGTTATAGAGGACTTGGCCACAAAGATTTTTTGTAAATTTCAATTGTCTGTCTAACGGTTCAAAAGTTTGGCCATATACAGCAAATTACAGAACAATTGGTACACCCTTAATTTCTTAATTCGAAATATTTATACTTGTTAGTATACCATACAAAGTAATGGAAAAGAAAGGGCCATATAGGTAAAATTACATCAATTATGGGGACACCCATTAATTTCTAAATTCAATTTATAATTTCTAAATTCAAATTATATATCTGTTATAGAGGATTTAGCAATACAAGTTCCTTTTAAATTTCAGCTGTCTGTCTATAACGGTTAAAAAATTTGGCCACATACTCGTACATAAAAATACATTAACTAATGGGACAACCTTTTATTTCCAAATTAAAATTTTATAGTTTTTGTTATAGCAGACTTAGAAATACAGGTTCTTTGTAAATCAACGGTCGGTGTTCAAAACTGTTCAAAAGTATGGCCATACTCATCAAATTAAATTAACTATTGGAGCACCCTTTATAATTTTGAATTTGTATACTTTTTATTATAACGGCCACAGTATTCGACATTCTGTCAAACTTTCAAGGTTTTGTCTTTAACGGTGCAAAATATAGGCTCACAAAGGTCAAACTACGTCACCTATGGGGACACCCTTTAAATTTAAATTTTTTCATTACTTTTTGTTTGTGGGAGCTAGTAATACGTAATTGTTAAAAAAATTTAATTTGTGCCCTTTACGGTTCTTAATACACGAAAAAAACATGCATGTTGTGTTGTATGGGGACACCCCGAATCGGTTCAGAAATGGCAGAGTTTTGCGGGCACAAATATAAAAAAAAGCAACATTCAAACGAATTGATAACCTCCTAATTTTTTTGAAGCCGGTTAAAAAAAGAAAGAGTGCTATATTCGGCCAATCTTATATAAGTTTTTCTGTCCGATAAAATAGAACTTTGTTATTTCAAGTATCAAACTGAACTGCTCTTTATTATTCTTCATATTTTCTTAGTTGCTACAATTCTTAATTCTAATTACTTAACATTAACTTATAGGTTTATAATTACAATTATTTTGTTTTAGCAAGTGTCATCGTGGGAGTAGGTATTTGGAAATAATTCCAAGAATTGATGCTTTTGTTTGTCATTATGTTAATGCAACATAAAAGCATGTGGTTTTGTGGGAAAATGCTAAATTGTTGGCTGTTGCACTTTTTGAGTGCAAAAGAATAAAAAATAAAAATAATAATTCTGAGAATGATGAATGATCTTGTTGATTGGTATTTTAATAAAGTCAACAAGAGCTGTTGTGGAAAGTTGCCGGAGCGTTGTCTGTGTTAACTTATACCCTTCACCATAGTTATGTTAGATATTCCCTTAAACTTTTATGTTTCCCAATTTCACAATAATATACAATCGGTTTTTACTTTTATGATTTTCAACTGCAATTTACAAATATAATATAAATATATAGACAATTTTTTTAGTAAAAATTTTTAAGAAAATGTTTTGTAAAAATTTTATCGAAAATAGTTTGTAAAAATCTTACCGAAAACTTTTTGTAAAAATTTTACCGAAAACTTTTTTGGAAAAATTTTATAAAAAATTATTTTTAAAAATTTTATTGAAAATTTTTAGTAAACATTTTATAGAAAATTTTGTGTAAATATTTCATAGAAAATTTTTTGTAAAAATTTTATCGAACATTTTTTGTAAAATTTTATTGAAAATTTTTTGTTAAAATTTTATTGAAAATTTTTTGTTAAAATTTTATTGAAAATTTTTTGTTAAAATTTTATTGAAAATTTTTTGTTAAAATTTTATTGAAAATTTGTTGTTAAAATTTTATTGAAAATTTGTTGTTAAAATTTTATTGAACATTTTTAACCGACTTCAAAAAAAAGAAGGAGTTTATCAATTCGTCTGAATGTTGCTGTTTTATGTTTGTGCCCGCAGAACTCAGTCATTTCTGAACCGATTTTAAAAATTTTTTCATTATTAGAAAGGAAATGCTAACAGATTGGTCCCATTTTAAAAGAAGTTCAGAATTTTGAAAATGAAAGGGTATCCCCATGCAACATTTTTAAAATTTTAAAAAACTTCTTATTACTATAGCTGCCAATAACAGAAATTAATAAAAAAAATATGTGACGTCAATTTTAATATATGAACCATTTGAACTATTGTAGACAATCACTTGAAAATTGGACAGAATGTCCAATATTTATAATCAGAAATTAAAAATTTATAATTAGAAGTTAAAGGGTGTCCCAATAGTTGATGTAATTTTATGTGTATTGCCAAACTTTTGAACCGTAACAGAGAGATGGTTGAAATTTACAAAGAACCTGTATATCTAAGTCCTTTATAACATCAAGTATATAATTTAAATTTGGCAACTAAAGGGTGTCCCCGTAATTGATATAATTATCTTTTGAACCGGTATAGACAAACACTTGAAAATTAGACAGAATCTCCACTACTATGTCCCGTATAATAACATTTATAAATATTTAAAGGTGTCTCAATAGTTTGTTTATTGTCTCAATAGTTGATGTAAATTGATGCATATGGCCAATTTTTTGAACCGTTTTAGACAGACATTTGAAATTAACAAAGAATCTGTCCTTTAAAATAAGTGTTTAATTTAAAATTGTACATTAAAGGGTGTCCCCTAGGTAATATTGTTTAAGCTATATGGTCATATCTTTGGAACAGTTACTTTTTATTACTGTGTCAGTAATAATTACTGTAAAAAAATAAAGGGTGTCCTCATATCTGACGTAATTTGTCGTTATGGATAGACATTTGAATGTACAGAAAGTATATTACTTGTCCGTTAGAGCAACAAATATAGAAAGAAGTATTTGATTTGAGTACTATTTCTTACAGATTACTTCCTTTTAAATTATTAGTTTAGAATTGATGCACATATATTTGTTTTGTAGTCGGTTTTTTTTTTGCAAGAATTATTTGTTAAAATTTTATTGAAAATTTTTTGTTAAAATTTTATTGAAAATTATTTGTAAATATTTTATCTAACATTTTTTTATAAAAATTTTACCGAAAATTTTTTCTTACAGGTGAAATTTGAAGTCATGCTTAAGTTCGTTTTATTCTCTCTAAGACAGGTGATTTATATTAAAGAAAACTTGGAATTTTTTTTATTAAAATCAAAATAATAAACATAAAGGAAGCTTTAGATAGTGGTAGACTTCATTCTCACCAACTGACGAATGATAATTGAATACAGTTTTTCTCGTATTCCTTTATCTGAGTTTGGTTGGTTAAATATATGATGCTTACAACTAAAACACTATCCAAAATATATAGATACGAAGAGTACTGATGACGGACTGCTGGTGTTTAAAATTAAATTTTTCCAATTCTTCTTTAATATTAATCACCTAATTTGTAATTTAAATTATTTTTTCTTAGAAAGGATAAAACTTAAGATTAATTCAAATAATAAAATTTCAAATATTCAATATTGTCAATTTTTTGTAAAAATTTTATCCAAAATTTTTTATAAATATTTTATTAAAATTGTGTGTAAAAATTTTATCGAAATTTGTTTGTCAAAATTTTATCGAAAATTTTTTGTAAAAATGTTACCAAAAATTTTTTGGGAAAAATTGTATCATAAATTTTTTGTAAAAAAATTTCACGAAAATTTTATTAAAGACTTTTTGTAAAAATGTTTTCAATATTTTTTTTTTTAAATTTTAAGAAATTTTTTTGTAAAATATTTTACCGAAAATATTTTGCAATTATTTTATGGAAAATTTTTTTGTGAAAATTTTATGGAAATTTTTTTTGTAAAAATTTTATAGAAAATTTTTTATAAAAAGTTTATCGAAAATTTTTTGTAAAAATTTTACAGAAAATTTTGAAAAAGTTATGATCACCCTCCAACAATATTGCGTTAGAATAGTGCGATTAAAGCACATTGAGGCGTCATATTGACCCCCCAATGTATCTATTGACTGCTCCTGGTTCCCAGTGGGCACTCTGTGGGTCTATCGGCTACTTTTATGTGTATTGCTTTCTAAAAAGGAATTTAATAAAAATCAAATCAGAAAAACTCTACCAACCTAAAAATAAACAAAATTGCGATCTACTTGTAGCGGTCTAATATTAATTTACCAAAAAAAAAAAGCAAAATAGAATCATTACAACCGAAAAAAAAATAAAAACAAAGTAAGAAAATATAGGTGGGCGTGGTCTTTTGCCTACAGCCCGGAAAGGAATGGTCTGATGTGGCTGAATTGCATTATTAAAATTTTCGAAACTATGCCTGGCAGATTGGTGGGCTTAAATTATCTGTGTCTCTTTTGGTGCCTTGGCAAAGTTGATTTCAAGCGGAACACAGACGGACATCGCTTAATCAACTTCTCTATGTATAACGATCCAGAATATACATATATACTTTATGGGGTCGGAAATGAATATTGTAGAAGTTGCACAAGGAATGACAAACTTATATATAGATACTCTTTTCACCTGTGGTGAACGATATAAATATTTATTTATATCTGTTGCTTACTCAAGAAGAAAGTAAATTGATTATTTTTTTTTTTTTTTTAATGTAAAATTATAATTACAAAAAATAAAAATTAAAATTTGTGCAATAGGGAAAGCGTGGAAATAAAATCTACCTAACCAAAATTATCGTAATAAAATCAGAACTTTCAGCCAATTAATGGATTGTAAGGTTGAAAAGAAGTTACTGTAATAACGATTGGAAAAAACTCTTTAAATCTTGACTTCAGGGTAACATAAGGTGGAATAAAACGACTTGAACTCAAAATCCAAACGAGAAAATTTGAAGAAAACACACAATTTCTTAGGCTATTGTTAATAATATTTGAGCCCTTTGTATTTTTAACTTTTCAAAAATATACTTATTTCTGATCAAATTAAAAGGACAAAAAATTAAGCCTAAAATCAAGGTATATTTATCTTACTAGGTAGTGTCGTCCGCCTAGCTGATTTAGTAGTTCGACATGTCAAAAGTTGTATGTTGTTAGAAATTTTATGGTGCAGAAGTGAGAAAGCAATAAAACATATACAGGCCTTCTCAATTTTCTCCTATATTTTCTGACATTTCGAACTACATACAAAGCAATAACAAAATGCTATGTTGTTTTTGTATTGTTGTATTTGTTGTAGAGACGCCACTACCTAGTAAAATAAATATACCTTGCCTAAAATTTTTAATTATTTTAATTGGCTCCTTCGATTATTATTTTACATTTTTCATCACTTTTGAACTGTTCGTTATTTACTCAGTTACAATAGTTTAAATTTCTATGATATTTCTATGGTATTTCTTTAGAAATAAATAATAATTCTCCTTCTTAATACTACTTAAAGTACATTCAATGCTTTTTTAAATTTGTCCTCATTTTTTCGTTTTCCTTTTTGTATTGTAAGTGCTGCTGCTGTTTTTTTCCTTTAAATTCAATCTACCTCCTCTTTAGATTCCAGTTTTTCTACTAAAAGTTTTATTCGTTTTCTGCTTTCATTTTTACTATTCATTATCCTTACAATGAGGGCGAGAGTAAGTTGTGGTTGTATTGTATTTGTCTGTGATTGTGTCTGCCATAAATACTTTGGTGGCTTCTATATGTATGTTTGTAAAACATATCCTTGTTTGCAAAATTTACTGCGTATGATGATGATTATGCCTTTCACAGATTGAAAAAAATGCTGGTATAATATGAAAAATAATAAAAGCAAACAATAAGAAAAACAACAAAAAAAAAAACTAGCAGGAAGTCTGTGTACATTGTTTATATAAATGGCTGTGTAAGCCCTAGTAATGTCGTCAGAACGACAAACTGCTATTTAGTTATTCGTATTGCTACCGTCGCTCGGTAAAAGTGATTATATGTAAGAGTGTTCATGTATTGTATGTAAGTACTGATTTAGGTAAACACTCAATGCAGGATACGCGTTCATCATCCTTATAATGCTAATAAAAGTTATTTGCTGTGTATAAATATTAAAATCGAATTGATTTTATAAACAACATCGTAGTTTGTTTACCCATCTATGAAATTTAAGTTTTTTGTTTATCTAATAAAAATATTTTTAAAACTGAATTTTGCTTTTACTTGAATACTGAGTTAGTTGTTTAGTACAAGTTATATCTCGCTTTTTATATATTTCTATGATTTCTGTAAGTATTAAATAAATTGCTTATTTTTTGAGTTATTATTATTTAATGTTTTAGATTATTTTAGCGACATTATGCTTAAAAATAATTAGTTATATCAGTCAAATTGTAAGTAAAGTATTTGCTGTGTATTAATTACAGATGGTGAAGCTTTCTGTGGAGCAATATTTGGGGGTTTTTTGGGAAAAATCAAAAGGAAATCACACATTCACCTCCATAAGCTAATCTAACCTTACCACACAAGGCTTAAAATATTCTATTTTTGCAGATAGAAGTTATTTTATTATATTATTTGTTATAATGAGCTAATTGGGCCTAATGTTTCTTAATGTAAATAAAACAAATTTATTACATTTTTATCCCGACGTTTCGTCACTTTTTTGGTGACTTTTTCAAGGGATTTTCGTCTATATTTGATAAAAGAAACTATTATATTAATTTATATAAATACATAAACAACAATACAACTTACAATAAATTATAACTTGTTACATTTATAATTAAAACAACACTTAACAAACATTTAGATTATTACACTAATTATTACATTAATCACAATTTGTCGTTACATTAGTGAAACACTATATGTGGCGCTTAAGTTATCCGTGTCTTCTTTGTGGTTCATTGTTTTGCTATTTTTTGCTAAAATTAGTTCAATGTTTTGCCAATTTTTGCTATTTGTTGTCATATGTAAGGGTTGGTATATACGTGGAGTTGTAAACAGCAAGTTTTGTACCCGTTGAAACTTCTCTCTAAGGCTTTGTTGAAGCGATTCCGTGGATTTTGCAACAATGGTCACGTTATCTGCATATGCTAACATTGCAATTTTTACTGGTTGCATTTTCCAATTTCCAACCGTAAAGGAATCCCTACAAGATTTGCTTCTTCACTGTCTTCGCCGGGTCCACTACAATGAACAACACTAACATTCTCTATTTAAATATAAATAAAATTTGAAAGCAAAATTACGTTTGCCGCGTCAGCTAGTATGTACATATTTAAGATGTTGTTCAAGCCAGATCATTAACAAAGATTTACCCACACTTTTTATTGTAGTATTATTACAACCATGTGGCTATAATATTGGTATTGTTTGCGTGTTCTTAGAATTTGCGTGTTCTTAGAATAAGACCGTTTTTACACCTTGCAACAAACGCCGAGTTTTTTTCCTATTCTTTTTGAAAGTTGCTTCGAAACCCTGTATTCTTTTACATTTGAATTTTTTCAAAATATTTATTTTTGAAAGTTTTGTTTTTTATGCTTTTCTGTGTTATGAATAAATAAACAAAAAACTGTATTATCAACTAAACGTATTTTATTATGATTAAGCGATTAAACATTCTTAATATAATATTAACACACACACATTATAAATATTAAAAATAAGTATTATATTGTTATAAAATTAATTTTAATTTGTTTTGGAGTTACGGACCCCTAAAGTTTCTATGTAAAGTTTTGAATATCTCAACTATTTAATGGAATGAGATAATATGAGTATCACTGGAATGGTAATTAACAGTACTATCTAACTAAATTGACATTAATGAAAAATATTATAAAATATCAAGCAAACACAAAAAAAAGTTTTTTTTAGGGATTTTCTTGTCTATGTTCTGACAAAAAGAATGGAAATTAAAAAAACATATTTGTTTGTTCACCTAAAATATTTCCCAAAGGTAAAAAGTAACCCAATTGTTTTCGCTACAATGTCTGTAAACGCGAGTATATACAGAGTGTGTGAATTTATGAAAAAGTACAAAAAATAAAAATAAAGGGTTTTGCGAGAGTGGCAAATATTTTCGAATAGTTGTAGCCTAATATTTGAACCGGAACGGGTAGACACTTTACATCTACGCAAACTATGTACAAATTTGTCCCCTAGAACAAATAACAAACCCAAAAATTAAAGGGTGTTTCGATAATGACTCGATTTTACATATATAACCTTCTATTGACACTTAAAACTTACACATATTATATTTAACAATATCTACAGTAACAACAAGAAAGGAAAATAAATTTAATAATAATGGAGTGGTCCCTTAATGTCTCAAAGTTGCGGAATTTGCCTTTCTCTTCTTAACCTTGTAGGCAAACACTTGATATTTACACAGGATATTTAGTACTATGATCTAGTAGAAAAAAAATAATTTAAAATTAAAGCATGGCTCATAAGACGTAAAAAATTATAGACTTGAATTTTTAAAGTTGAACTGAACATAGTTCGAAACCATACTTGTGTGATTTTGACTCGCATTTGGCTGATTTATTTTTATTAATTTCATTTTATTTGGATAATACTTTTAATTACCTTTGCAATCGCACGCATATTTACCTCATTCTACCCTAAAATAGTCGAGATTTACCATACTTTACATACAAATTTAATGGGGTCCGTAACTGCGAAACTAAGAGTACCGCCCAATTTGTTCTTGTGACATTTTTGTTTAAAATTAAATTTTTATATATACATATATATCTTAAATTATAATTTATAAATAATTTTTTTATACAAAAAAAATACAACTTGTCGTTTTTTTCTGTAGTCAAAAAGTAGACAACACTTTAAAAAAATAAAATGAAAATAATCAAAAACAAAAAACAAAAAATGCCTCGTCAGGCTTTGTCATGCAACTTTTTCAATTGCGCATGCCTCCCAACCCCTCTTACTAATAAGAAAAAAGTTGCATGAAAAAATTGCGGCGTTTATTGCAAGGTGTAAAAGTGGTCTAATAAAAAAAAAACGGAACTAAAAATAGGAACGTCATAGACTATGCTTCTTTTATATTCCTCTTGATAATATTTTATTTATGCACATAGTACATAGAGTCTGTTTTTGCTGTAGTCTACCTAAACTTTATTGATGACTAGCTTTGCCCGCCACATCCTAGGCGCCCTTGTTAATATTTTGTTCGCTTTTGCCTTGAAAGTAATTCACACCAAAGGACCCTTACTTCTATAGTTCGTGAGTTGTGGTTTATATATTTTCTTTATATAGAGCTACCCATCCCTGGATAAAATTCTAAAATTTATATAAAATTTTAAAATGATTGTAGAGTTCTGTATATGTGTTTAAAATATCCCGATTTAAAAAAATCAAAGATGCTCTCAACTTTTCAGTACCTTTAAAGCGGTAAAATTGCGTACTACTCTTTCACTATTTCCTCTTCGTAATGTGATATTTTTGCGGAAAAAGTGTATTCTATATTTGAAGAATAGGTATCTCCTCACAAAATTTTATTAATATCCATCCAATAGTTTTTACGTGATGCGAACACAGGCTACTAACTGCATCAGCAACAAAATTTTCAAAAAATATTTCATGTACAGAAATGGCCCTGTTACAGTTTTATTATATGTATAGATTTTATTTGCCTTATATTATTTGTAGCTATAGATGAGCTGTTGCTCTTGCAACTCCCGCCTGCTCGCTTACTTTGGGTTTCTTTTTATTTACTTTCCTAAGAGTTTTTGTTAAATTTATAAAATGCATACAAGTGAAACCGACGAAACAAAAAGATAAAATGTAAGTTACAGTTTTGTATAGTTTGACATCAGAGCATTGAACCCAAAACATTAAAGAATACATAAATTAGGATGCAAAATCATGCTTCGAGTTTACAAAACAACAATAATATATACCGCCAAGTATAAAGGAAAGGGAACATCTATGAATAGTTTTAGTGAAATTGCCACATTTTTTGTCCTGATTTTATTTATATCATTTTTATTTAGGTCTGTTTAGAATATGAGAGTGAAAGAGAATGTATGTGAGTATTCGAGGACTCCATAATGAATTCATCTCCTAAAATTTGCATGTAGTAGAAGTCTATGTATTACAAAAATGTGCTGATAGTCTGTAGAATAGTATTGTTTAAATTCTTTCAAATCATTATGTCTTTAGATGACAGTAAGGCAGTAGTTTTTAAATTATATTCTCTCTTTATATTTAAAACTAGGTTATCTTTGTTTTCGTGAAATAATATTAATAAAACAATTATTACCTTTCTTTAGTCCACAAGTATTGCATTTAGGAGTAACTAGAACTAATTATATATGTGAAGGAAACTGACGAGAGGATCTCGTAAGGATGAAATTTTCAGTACGGGACAAAACACGAGTTTGGGACAAAATTTCATGTTATCTGTTTTTTTGCACCAAATCAGAAGACATGATTTTATTTCACACTGAACATAAAGGATGATCCATTTCAAGGAACATTTTTCAATAGCCTTTTTTTGACAGATCACGTGTGAGTCGTGTTATGCTGTCATATTATTTTTGTTTAGTATTGTTTGGCATTTCATAATGGAAAGATTTACGCCTGAATCGCTTCGCTCTATGGGCTCCCATTTCTGGCTCAATGGGTATATAAACAAAGTTGCCGCATTTGGGACGAAGAGATTCAAGAGCTGCCACTTCATCTAGAAAAAACAACGGTTTGGTTTGGTTTGTGGGCCGGTGGAATCATCGGTCCATATTTCTTTAAAAATAATGCCGGTGCAACCGTAACCGTCAAGGGCGACCGTTATCGTGTCACGATAACCGACTATTTGACGTCTGAAAATGATGCTCGTGATCTTGGCCACATTTGGTTGCAGCAAGACGGCGCCACTTCCCAAACATCGCATCACTCAATGGATTTATTGAGAGAATATTTCGGTAAGCACATAAATTCACCGTTTGGGCCGGTCGATTGGCCACCAAGATCGTGTGATATCACACCGTTAGACTTTTTCCTGTGGGGATATGTAAAGTCTAAAGTTTATGCGGACAAACCCGCTTCGATTCAGGCCTTGGGGGAAAACATCACGCCTGTCATTCGCCATTTACCAGTCGAAATGCTCGAATTTTGGATGACTCGCAAAATTGGACTCAACGGATGGACTATCTGCGACGTAGCAACGGCCAACATTTGATAAACATAATCCTCAAAAAATAAATGCCAAAGAATGTTCTTTCAAATGATAATAAACATTCTCCATTAAATTTGAATTTTCTGTTTTTTTTTTTCTTTAAAAAAAATGGAAATGGATCACCCCTTTTTTAATTAAGCAGTATTAACAACTGAAAACTTGAACAAATTAGTTATCCAACTTCAACCTGGATTATAACAAAACTATAGTTTTGAAATAAAAACTTCAAAACACCAAAACTTCGTAAATTTCTTAGACTTTTGCTTGAATTTTTCGTTACCTCAAAAATTTGGCTAAACTCAATTTCGACCCCTGGCAAGATAAGGTTACTTTCGTCAGCTTGCGTCACATATTTCTTATATTTTAAGTGAGAAAAACGTTTGGAATTTGAATGAGTTATAAAAAATAAATAATGAATATTTTGGAGTATATTTTATTCTAAGTTGAAAGATATTTGTTTTACAAATTTGATGATTTAAGGAAAAATGCGAAAAGTTTAACTTTAAACAGTAGGAGTAGCCCGTATGACTACAAAATAAACTAACTGTCGGTTTGGTTAACTAACACTATTTAATCGACGACTGCGATATTATTGTTACACCATTATTATACAATAAAAAGTATTTGTCATACGTTGCTTATATACTTTTGCTGTCTCATATAAAAAATTGCGAAACTTTGGATATTTCGACATCAATTACCATTTGGGTTTAAATAAAAAATAGACTCACTGTGTATAATGCAATTTAACTTATGGTTAATTTTCCTATCAACTTATAATCGTTATTATAATTGTTGAAAGAATATATTGTGTTTACACTGCTGCCACCCATAGTTTATTTTCGTAAAATAAAATTTATTTTTTTTTTAATTTAATAAATTAACTATCTAAGGTGTTCCATGAAGTACTAATATAAAGTAGTTTTGAAACTACCCCTTGGAGTAGTTTTAAAACTAACCCCATTAAGGAACTCAATCTAGTAGTGTCATAGAGTAATCTTGAGACTACTCTCATGGTTTAGTCGTAGAATATCGTAATGTTAAATGCGCCAAGTTTTCTGTATAAAGCTGGGTTACAATTAGATTAGTACAAGACAATTAGATTAGTATAACCTTCATGCGTGTATCTACAGGGAAACGATCTAGCCCATGTCAAATGATGTCTTTCCAACATACAACATTTATTTTTCATTACAAACCAGATTACTTAGGCACGAGTACGCTATGATAGTGAACAACATTTATATTAAGCAGTGTTATTGATTTTGGCGTGATTAAGGGTATTCCTAGAGAAATGGTTAAAGTTGAAACGTCATATGAATTATCCTCAGATCATTCACCCACTATTGTCTATATATGGAGCCAGCAAAATATAGTGTCACCAACAACTTGCACAAGCATTAATTGGTTGAAATATAGAAAGTAAATCAGTACTCACTGTTCGGAAAATATACTGCTAAGAACCCCAGAAGACGTGGATCAAAGTCTAATTAATTTTGATCAAATCCTTAAATCAGCAGCCCAGCTTGAAACAGTAACCCGACAACCAGCTAGATATAATCAAATTTATTTTGTAGATGTTGAGAGGCTCTTGGCTGAAAAAAGATAAATTCGAAGAGCGTGGGAATCACAAAGATCTCCTCAACTCAAATCAAGACTTAAAGATTGCACAAAACGGCTAAGACAGCTACTAGAATCTCAAAGAGTAGCATCTCTGAAAAATTACTTGGAAGTCCTCGAATCAACTGCACAATCAGATTATTCATTATGGCGTGCAAATAGAAACCTTAAAAGACCGGTCGTACGTAAGCTTACCTTGCAAACTTGTTGTGGAGAGTGGGCAAGAAATGATACTGACAATTTATTTGTTTAACATTTGAAAAAGGTTTTCACTCCAAATGCATGTACTGATATAGCTGAGTTGCCATCAGTAGAGACTAGTGCCGTAGTACCCCTAAGATTTGAATTTAGCGATATTGAAAGGGCAATAGCGGATTTAAACACCAAAAAAGCCCCTGGCGTTGATAAAACAAGTAACAGGATGTTAGTTGAGTTGCCCCGTATAGGTCGCAGAATTATTCTTTTTGTTTTTAATGCCATATTACGTCTTGAGTAATTTTCCACAGAATGAAAGGTCTCTTTGATTACTATGATTCCTAAACCAGGAAAAGACCACACAAAAGTAGAATCTTATAGACCTATAAGCCTTTTATCAAACATGTCAAAGTTGTGAGAGAATATTAATAACTAAGCTGATTCCAATTCTTCCAAAATTTTATTAGCTCTTAAAAGATTATTTAACGAATCGCAAGTTTTTACTAAAAGAAGGTGATTTTTTGAGCACGCCATAGCTCATTGAAGTCGGAGTTCCACATGGTAGAATTTTGGGACCAATTTTGTATTTACTGTACACATCAGATATGCCAATTAGTACCCTAGTCCACACATCAACTTTTGCAGATGACACAGCTTTTTTAAGTATTCATGAAAATGCCCAAGAAGCATCACAACTTTTACAAGACCACATACTCAATTTGGAAAAATGGCTAGAAAAATGGAGAATAAAAGTGAATGAACAAAAAAGCAATCATCTAACTTTCGCTCTGCGTAGGGACTCATGCCCTCCTATTCGCATAAATAACCAAATGATACCACAGCTTTCAGACGTTAAATACCTGGGTATACATCTTGACCGTCGCCTTACTTGGAAAAGCCACATTGACTTCAAGTTAACACAAATGAAACTAAAAGCAGTACAACTAAATTGGCTGAAACTCCACCCTGAGCTTAGATTGAAAACTTCTACTGTACAAGTCGATCCTCAAATCACAATTTAGTGTTATGGCATTCAATTATGGGGCACTGCCTCAAATAATTACGTCTTCCATAGTATTTTATACAGAAAGTTTGACTGTATTGCTCCTAGTTTAAATATTTTGTAACCCATTTCCTCCCATTTTTAACCGACTTCAAAAAAAGAAGGAGGTTATCTATTCGTCTGAATGTTGCTTTTTTTATGTTTGTGCCCGCAGAACTCAGTAATTTCTGAACCGATTTTAAAAATTTCTTTATTAGAAAGGAAATGCTTACAGATTGGTCCCATTTTAAAAGAAGTTAAGAATTTTGAAAATTAAAAGGTGTCCCCATACAACATACGTGTTTTTTATGTGTATTATGAACCCTTTTAAAATTTAAAAAAAATGCTTATTACTATAGCTGTCAATAAAGGAAATTAATAAAAAATAAACTTAAAAATTAAAGGGTGTCCCCTTATGAGATGTCAATTTAAATATATGAACCATTTGAACCATTGTAGACAATCACTTGAAAATTGGACAGAATGTCCAATATTTATAATCAGAAATTAAATATTTATAATTAAAAGTTAAAGGGTGTCCCAATAGTTGATGTGATTTGAAGTATATTGCAAAACTTTTAAACCGTAACAGGGAGACGGTTGAAATTTACAAAGAACCTGTATATCTAAGTCCTTTATAACATCAAGTATATAATTTAAATTTGGAAACTAAAGGGTGTCCCCATAATTGATATAATTTTACCTATCTAGCCCTATCTTTTGAACCGTTATAGACAAACACTTGAAAATTAGAGAGAATCTCCACTACTATGTCCCGTATAATAACATTTATAAATATTTAAAATTTTAAAGGGTGTCTCAATAGTTGATGTAAATTGATGCATACGGCCAAACTTTTGAACCGTTTTAGACAGACATTTGAAATTTACAAAGAATCTGTCCTTTAAAATAAGTGTTTAATTTAAAATTTTTTATTAAAGGGTGTCCCCTAGGTGAAATTGTTTAACCTATATGGCCATATCTTTGGAACCGTTACTTTTTATTGCTGTGTCAGTAATAATATGTGTAAAAAAATAAAGGGTGTCCTCATATCTGAGCTAATTTGTCGTATATGACTTTATCTGCTGAACCGTTATGGATAGACATTTGAATGTACATAACGTATATTACTATGTCTGTTAGAGCAAAAAGTATAAAAGAATTTGATTTGAGTACTATTTCTTACAGATTACTTCCTTTTAAATTTTTAGTTAAGAATTGATGCACATATATTTGTTTTGTAGTCGGTTTTTTTTGCAAGAATTATTTATAATAAAATCATAATTTTACTAATTGCATGCGTATGCATTCAGATAGCTTACAAATTTGTTGTAAAGGATTATAGTAGATTAAAAAAAGTTTAGAATAAAAACTTTTAGCAACGGCAACGTTGTTCAGAATAATAAAATGAAATTGAATCATGCATGGGAAGTAGTAATTACGAATATAGTACAAAATAATTTTTACACAATTTGTAATTTTAATATAGATTGAATAAATTTGCGGTGTAAAAGCACTATAATTTGTAATTTGTAATCATCTGTGTCTTTATTTTATTTAAATAAAAATTAAATATAAAATATAAAATAAAGACATAGATGATTACAAATTACAAAGATTTTCATAATTTATTCAAATAAAAAACTTAGTCCCAGGTATGGTCTCGATAGAATATTTTCAAAACATATGAAATGAAATTGCATATTTATAACAAATTTTTCAAAGCAAATTACCAACAACAAACATAAACTATTGTAAAATAAGTGTAAAATAAGTAAACCCTATAACATTATAACAGGGTCTTGTGAATTGAACAAAAAGTTTAAACAGATTCTACGAGTATGAAACATAAGTCAATAAAAAACACTTTTCACAATTTGAATCGTTGGACATAGACGATATCCGAATAATATTTAATAGTAGATTTTTTTTTTGTACAATGTAAAAAAAATTATATTACTTTCTTCTAAAGCGCTTACCTTACCTTTTTAGGTAAATGTCAAAAAATAAATTTTCTTATTTGTGCTGTGGTTGACGACAGTTTGTCGTATTTTAAAATTGCCGCATGTTCTACAATTTTTTACACCAACAGTCAAACAACCCTAACAAATCTTCTCAGGCCATATGTACTTTTGCTTGTTGTTAAGTATCCTACTTAAAAGAAGAAACTGAAAAAAAATTTAAAATAATTCACAGGATAAAAATACTTTTGTAAGGATTCTTTGGAGTTGTTTTCTTTTTTTTTTTTCTCTTTTTTCTTATATTTTCATTTGCTTATAAATTGTTTTATAGTCCTTAAATCCTTGTGAGCACTTTTTAGGTGTTTGTAATGTTTGGTTTATGTTTTAGGCCAAGGTTGAATAACAGTTAGGCAATGCATTTAATTACTTACATAGAGTCTTAATTATATTCTCCCCTCTTTTGATTTTTATTATCTTTTTTTCTCAAAGTAATAAATGATGTTTTTAATTATTCGGCAAACTTTTTTATGGCCAATCGTAGCTGTTAAATCTTTGGTTATTTGTGACTACGAGTTTAAGAACTTTTTCCACACACGTGTGCACGAAAAACTTTATTTTCATTTTGGACAAGATTTTTGGTTTATTGTTGATTTATTTTGGTTTACTTATGCCAAACATTTGAGTGAGGTGTTAGGATACAATTTTATTAAAAGTTAAACTTTTATATTTAATATATAAAACGTATATATTAGGTTTTATATTTAAAATTTAAGCCACGTTTACGTATCACGTTTAGGTACTTTGCTTTGCATTAAAGTACATCAGTGTGAAATGAGCAACACCATTAACCTTTAGGTGTGTATTATCTCTATAAATTCACATTTTTTACATATTACAGACATAAGCTTTGTGAATAATTTGTTGTTTAAATATGTGCTTATGTATATAGATCGTATGTTATATTTCAATCTTATTCTATTTTGGTTAGCTGACTTCCTTCTTCATGTTCCTTACAATTTCGTATTACATTTCAGTTTTAAAAATGAATTTCATATAATACATATGCTATAACATGCTTCTTATTACTTTTTATCTTTAACGCTCTGTAAAATATGTTTTCCTTCACTCATCGCTTTTGTACTCATCATGTGTTTGTTCCACCTTGTGTAGACATAATGGTTTAGTTCGTTGCCGGCTTTTGCTGCATGCGTCTCAGTAAATCTGTCTTTTAGGCAACCAGCACAAACTCCTCTTTGACTGTGTACTTCCTTTATTTGCTCTTTAATATTTCTGCTTTTGTTTAATTTTTTCCTCAATTTATACGGAAATCACGTTCTAAATTTCAAACATTCAAACATTTGCTTGAAACTCCCATTTTTTTGTTGTGGCTTTTTTATGTTTGTCTGTCTACATTGTGGCTATTAATTCGCTTAAGTATATAAAAAAAAATTTAAGACTTTCACAATTTAAAAATTATTATAATTTTATTTAATTGAGAGGTTTTAAATGTATCACAATTATTTTGAGTGTAAAAATTTAAATTCAGGGACTTCGCTACCTTCCTTAATGCAGTTTTTACATGTTAAATGTTTAAATTCGAAGGTTAAAAAATTATGATCTTTACAACACAAGACCTACAACTTATGTTTCAGTTATATGCTTAATATTTATTTAAATTTTATTCGGTGTGCTTCCTTACGTAAATACCGTTTGAAGTTTAATGTTATATTGAATTTTAAAATTTTATTAGTCTAACTATTTATTAACATACAAATGAAGTTTTGAAGTAAGGCTGAAGTTTGTTAATTAATTTTTGATTAATTTTTTAAGAAAAATCGCTACATTCGTCTTCAGTATTCTTCTCATCTATTTATATAATAAATAGTTATTTATATAAAGTCAAAATAAATAATTCTTGCAAAAAAAAAACCGACTACAAAACAAATACATATATGTGCATCAATTATTAACTAAAAATTCAAAAGGAAGTAATCTATAAGAAATAGTACTCAAATCAAATAGTTTTATACTTGTTGCTCTAACGGACATAGTAATATATGTTCTGTACATTCAAATGTCTATCCATAACGGTTCAGCAGATAAAGCCATATACGACAAATTACCTCAGATATAAGGACACCCTTTATTTTTTTACACTTATTATTACTGACACAACAATAAAAAGTAACGGTTCCAAAGATATGGCCATATAGGTTAAACAATATCACCTAGGGGACACCCTTTAATGTAAAATTTTAAATTAAACACTTATTTTAAAGGACAGATTCTTTGTCAATTTCAAATGTCTGTCTAAAATGGTTCAAAAGTTTGGCCATATGCATAAATTTACATCAACTATTGAGACACCCTTTATAACTTTAAATATTTATAAATGTTATTATACGGGACATAGTAGTGGAGATTCTGTCTAATTTTTAAGTGTTTGTCTATAACGGTTCAAACGATAGGGCTAGATAGGTACAATTTTATCAATTATGGGGACACCCTTTAGTTTCCAAATTTAAATTATATACTTGATATTATAAAGGACTTAGATATACAGGTTCTTTGTAAATTTCAACCGTCTCTCTGGTACGGTTCAAAAGTTTTGCAATATACATCAAATTAAATCAACTATGGGAACGCCCTTTAACTTCTAATAATAAATATTTAATTCCTGATTATAAATATTGGACATTCTGTCCAATTTTCAAGTGATTATCTACAATGGTTCAAATGGTTCATATATTTAAATTGACGTCCCATATCGGGACACCCTTTAATTTTTAAGTTTATTTTTTTATTAATTTCTGTTATTGGCAGCTATAGTGATATGCAGTTTTTTAAAATTTTAAAACGGTTCATAATACAAGTAAAAAACCAGTATGTTGTATGGGGACACCCTTTAATTTCCAAAATTCTGAACTTCTTTTAAAATGGGACCAATCTGTAAGCATTTCCTTTCTAATAAAGAAAAAATTTTTAAAATCGGTTCAGAAATGACTAGAGTTCTGCGGGCACAAACATAAAATAAGCAACATTCAGACGAATTAATAACCTCCTTCTTTTTTTGAAGTCGCTTAAAAATATTCTTGGACGCTACAGTATCCGTTATTTTGTTTGAACAATTTTCGTCCGATGAGGAATAAGTTGATAATTTACATTAATATCATTTATGATGGGGTTGGTTGCTGAGTTTTTGAAAATAAATTGTTCTAAAATTGCTACCCCGTGCACGTTTAAGCATATTTATACGTCTTTTGTGAGCTCTAAGCTAGTATATATATATATATATATATTTTTTATATTTTTAGTTATTGTATTTGCAATATATTTGAACTAACAATAATTACTCATATCTTATATCTAAAATAAAGAAATACATAAACTTATTAAGTCCAGCCAGTGCTAAACTGCTTAACTTTGTGAATGTTTGAGTTTATTTATACCAGGAAGCAAGTGTGATCATTCGTAGAATCTTATTTTGGCGCCTTTGGATTTTTTCTACATTACTAGTTGAGGCATTGCCCCATAATTGAATGCCATAACACCAAATTGGTTTTGGAATTGACTTGTACAATAAAACTTTGCAATCTAAAGCGAGAGTAGAATTTCTACCGGTAAGCCAGTTTAATTGGACGGCTTTTAACTTCCTTTGTGTTAACTTTGATTCTGTGTGGCGTTTCCAAGTGAGGCCCCGGTCAAGATATATGCCGAGATACCTCTTCTTTCACGTGTGAAAGAAGAGGTATCGTTTTTTTACCCCCGGGGGCACTTATTGTCATTCCGGTTTATTCTCAACTCCGGTTGCCACTGGCCAGGGGAGGATATCGAAATAGAATGACAAAGAAACCTCGCAAGGGGTGGACTGGCCAGTCTATGAAGATACTCCTGTGGCTATGGAAGTAAATGTGGATGAATTGGACGCACCAGTCCCTGTGGGCTTAGGCAAATCCTTTTCGGAAGCAGGCACCTCAAAACGTTCCTTCAACGTCGAGTCGGAGTCTCTACAGCTCATGCCTAAAAGTCAGTGGCAGAGGCAGAAGAGGAGACGGGGAAAGGAAAGAAGCTGAGACGGCAGTGCACATTGTATGTGAATGTCCAGCACTGGCTAGCATAAGACTCAGGACCACTGGTGGATGTCATGGGGGACCTGAGCCTTGAACAAATGCAAGCAATTACTAGAGACTGCGCGATGAGAAAGAAGGCCGACAGTTACCAGTCGACAGTCTCAAATCACTACAGTCAAGATTAAGGGCTGGTGGTAGCACATGACTCAATGTAAGTAGGTTGTATTAAATTATATTTCGGTTGCCTGTAATCATAGTGGACGGAAGGGGGTCGAAAAGGGACCCATTATGGAAGTTGTCTGCATCGATATTCCCCCTGCATTACATACATAGAGGTATCGTTTGGTTATTTATGGGAATAGGGGGCACGATTCCCTACTCAGTGTGAAAGTTATGTGACTACATTTTAGTTCATTGACTTTTATTCTCCATTTCTTCAGCCATTTTTCTACATTTAATATTGTGATGCTACTTCGGGACTTTTGTGATTGCTTAAAAATACTGTGTCGTCAGCAAATGTCAATGTGTGGACTCGGTTACTAACTAGTTGGCATGTCTGAAGTATACAACAAGTATAAAAAGGGCCTCAATATACTATGCTGGAGGACTCCAGCTTCAATTGGCTCAGGTGAGCTTTAAAAATTTCCTTATTTCGCAATGAATTTTCTATCGATTTAGTAACTGTATAATAGCTTATATCAGTTTACGGGAAAATTCAGTTTTAACGTATATATTAGGCCAGCGTGCCATACCTTATCGAATGCTTGAGAAACGTCGATAAGAGGCGAAGATACTGATATTTTCTTCATAGGTCTTCTTAACAAACTTGATTAACCTTTGAAATTGTTCGATTGTACTATGTTTTTTCCTAAAGCCGAATTGATGGTTTAGTATACATCCTTTTTCGCTTAGAATGGGGTTCAGCTTAGATAATAAAATCTTCTCAAGCAGCTTTGACATATTTGATAAAAGGCGTATAGGTCTATGATGCAACTTTTGTGGAATCATAGTTATTAAGGAAATCTTCGAATCTAGAGGAAAGTACTCAAGACGTAAAATGACATTAATAATAAAAAGAATAATTTTGCAAGCTATACGGGTCAACTCAAATAACATCTTGTTACTGGTTTTATCAAAGAAAGCCGCTGGTTTCCTGGTGTTTAAATCAGTTATTGCCATTTCAATATCGCCTTGGCAACTCAATTATATCAGTCAATATGTTTGAAGTAAAAAACCTTTTTAAAAGGCCAACAAATAGATTGCCTTTTTCGGTATCATTCCTTGCCCAGCCTCCAGACGATGTTCGCAAGGGAGGCTTGCGTACAACTGGTCTTTTACGGTTTCTACACGAACGCCATAATGAATAATCTGATAGAGAAGTTGGGTCTAGATTTTCCAAATAGTTTTTCCGGGATGCTATTTTTGGAGATTCCAGTATCTCTCTTAGCAGTTTTTTTTTTCTTTAAGTCTGATTTTGAGCTGGGGAGATCTTTGTATTTGGATTTTCCTTTTCTCCGCCAACAGCCGTTCGACTTTAAGCTAGAATATGCAGCAATTATTTGGAGTCCTTATGTATTTAATCTTATACTATGCATTAAGAGATTTCAGAACATCTTTGTTAAATTGCTACACGTTCGCTGACATATTTGGCTTCTGTTCCGTATGAGCATAAATGCCTGCTTATAGGGTTATGTACTTTGGAATCGCATAGAAAAAGTTAAGTGTATGATATTATCAACACATTGAATATCCTGATTTGCTTTACACCATATCATTTTACATACCTCCCAGAAATCTTAGATATGCTAAGCTAATTTTCATCGCTCTAATTACGCTCTTAATAGTATTTTATCTCGTGTTTTCATTCACCAGAATGAATTTTAGTTAAAATTTTTTTTGTGGATCAATAATGGTCAGTCTTTTATTAAGATATAAAAATTTATTAATTTAACTTTAATAAAAATAATTATTTGCACCACCATATAAAAATAAATATTTCAAGTACAAGTCAGACTCACAAACGTAGGGTTTCGTTTAATACAACTTTAAAAATACAATATATTAATTTTTTCATGTCTTTTATGGTGACTCCTTAATATTTATTGTGATAACTTGATTTTAAAAATATTAAATATTAAAAAATTTAAAAATAAAAACATTAAAAAATATTAAATGCCATATCACGTCACTATCGAAACACCATCAGTGTAATACACCTTCTGTGAAAATTTTAAGATCCTTACTGTTACAGTCTTAGAGATAGATGACGCTGACAGACCGCCAGGCATTATAGCGAAAACAAAACGGTTACGTTTTTGGATACGGAAGGAACACTGAAATCTGACCGACCGCAAAGAACCCACAAATTTTAATTCGCAGAAAGATTCTAAATTGAATTCAGCACTGAGAGAACTGCGTTCCATTTTCTTGTTTTTAACTAAACTTGATCATGAATAAATGCAACTTGTTGAAGATAAAACCATATTTCAATCCAAATGTATACAACACCGTAATTTATTCTATTGTTTAGCTGTCAAATACTTTTCGCGTCTTAAGAATTACATATTGTACATTTTTGTTGAGGCATAAAACGAGTAACGAAAAAGACGTACTTTTAACAAACATACATCTTCTTGAATTGAAGACACGACACCGTGTTTCTCATTTGGTCTTAGAATATAAGCTCTTCAGTTGTGCTCTAAAGGTTTCATCTAACACAAGTAATTGCATTTGGTTTTTTTTATCCTTAATTGGAAATTTGTCCATCTATCTGTAAAATTTGTAAACTTATAAACGAAATACACACACAATTACACGCAAAATAACACCAAATGGTAAAGAACTGTCTGTTTCTGTCAGTCTAACACCTGGCGCTATGCTATCATGGCTGTTCTTTTGTATTTTGCTGTGAAACAATGGTCTTGAAGTAAACGTATTGCTGTCAATATTCAGGTAAATAGAGAACACTATTTTGTACTAGATACTCATTTTATGTTTAAACTAGTGAAAAAACTTGCAATAGTGCACTTACCAAAATAAATATAATGAACGCAGATATTTAATTTTTAGGATTCAATGATGATAAAATTGTATGCTTAAATTTTAAAACCAAGCTGTTATAACATATTAATTTCCCCGGGGGAACAATAATGTCACTGCTGCATATTCCAAAGGCTTTGACTATGTGCTCTTGGGAAAATAGGGGCACCAAACCCTAGCGTTACTGGAATCTGAATCTGAAAAAAAAAGCGGTTGAACTCTCAACAGAACGAAATTGGATAGTCCCCAACCCCTTAGCAATAGGTTATAATATGGATTTTAGGCCTGCCATGTTATATAAATTGCTACTTATTGTAATTGTATCCCACATAATTGCGATGTCGGTAGCCTTGCAGCCATCGTATCGCAGAGTGTTGCTGTACTACACAATGGGGGCGCTAGTCTAAGTTTTTATTTCAATTCGTGGTAAGACTACCGTAGGATAAAAAAAAATAAAATTAGACCAGCTCTTACTCATCTACATGTTGCATGAATGCCTCGATAGACAACATAGGTATACAACATAGACGTATTCTACATATTATAAAATTGTAAAAGAAGCATTTCTATACATGAAATATTATTTTTAATAAAAAAAAGAATAAAAATCTTATACAAACTAATATGTATTGAAAATAAGTTTTATTTTCTATATAAATATAATATGGAATATTATATGACGCACTGTAGCTTAAATAGATTGTATACACGATATCACAACATGTGTTGCATGATTCGATTTTGCACAGCCAATTTTATACATATGTTTGTAGAATAACTCAAAATGACAATAAGAGGGTTTTTTCAAGTCAACTTCTTTGTTAACGTTTTAACTCTTACAGAATTCTCACTCTTTTTAGAAGTTTAACCAATTTCCGCTATTGAGCATATAGTGAAATACGCATGGATAATAAAATCGCCTTCGACAAATATATAAATTTAATTTTTTATAACATGTTAGGAGTTATCAAACATAATAATATTAATTAAAAGTAAAACAAGGTCTTTTTAAAAATAATTTTATTACAAAACTAGCTATGACCACGTTGTCGGCGTCCTGACTATATTTTGTTCGATTTTGCTTTGTGAGTAATCCACGCCAAATTTTAAGATTCTTACTTTTATGGTGTTTCAGTTATAGTTTATGTATTTTCTTTTTATAGAGGTACATCCATCCCTGGATAAAATTCTAAAATTTATATAAAATTCTAAAATTCCAAAAATTATTGTGAAGCTCTGTAAAAGGAAAACACCTTTCAAAAATAAAGTATGCATAATCACAACTTTTTCTCCACTTTCTCTTGGAAATTAGATATTTTTGCGAAAAAAAAGTATTTTAAAAAAATCCTCAGCTACATGATTGCCGAATAAATTTAAGTGCTATCACCTAGTATAAATAAGATATTATTAGATTTAATAATAAGATAAGAAATTGGCCAACAATTTCGCCAAACCCTTTGGTAGAATCGAACCCATACTGTCAAATATATTTTTGAAATATATATTTTTTGAATAGTTCTTATTTGTTGCACTGTGTAATTAAATACAGAAAACAGCAACCAACAACTGTGATCCAAGGCGAATCTATTTTACTAGGCGGCAGCACGGCGAAGTTAATTATTTTCGCTTTACTTTTATTGTGCATGGCAGCAGTCAAAAATTCGTTAATTTTTTTTAAATTTGAAAAATTTTAGAAATAAAATTGTAATTATTTAAAAAAATGTTTCAATATTTTTAATATAAAAATGCAAAATACTACCAAAAAAGGTAAGGAAGCAGTGTTTTTAGTTGTTGGATGTGATATTTTAATTAGTGCTATTGGCGTCTGTCGTACATGTAACCAAAAACAAAATGCATGTGGGTGTTTCTTGGTGTTGTATTTGTTGTCGCGGCGATGCCACCATATATAAATTCGCCTTGATGTGATCTAAAAAGAATTAATTTACTGTGATATTCTAATTTTATGTATACTTTACATTTATTTTTTATTATTTAAGTTTTGTGAAGTGATGTCCCACTTTTACAAAATTGTGATAAAAATTAAAATAATGTAAACATGACGAAGAAAATAATCTATATTTCATAAAATTTCCCTGACGATGTTGGAAAAAAATGCCAACGAAACGTCGGAAAAACAATGTTAAATAAATAGTCTTTTTTAAACAACAAAATTGACCTTAAAAGACTAACTATAGAAAACTATACAAAATAAATGTAACACTTGCCATTTATTGAAAATATAACAAAAATAATTGATTTTCTTTTTCGAATTTTCAAAATAATAATAATTTGAAATAAATATTTTGTATAAAATTAAAATTTTATAATCCTGAGAAATGCAATTATTTAAGAACCATTGGCATCGCGAATAAAGGAAGATGTACCCACCAAACCAAATATTTCGATTTCGTCAATAATTCGTAACGACTTTCGATTATGCAACCCAAATATTACCCAAATCGGAACGATTTTTATATGAAAGGGTTAACATGACTTCGTAACGATATGTAGGATAGAAATTGGAACGAAATGTTTTCTGTGGGTACTTTCATATAAGCTAGAACATCGTTCTCTGAAAGATAAGTAAAAATAATGATTAGTTAATGATGTGAATATCATTACTTTACCGTAATCAATTTTTTATGTACTTAAACGCAAAGAAATAGCATTTTTTATTGTATGGTCACGGCAATCATACTTTGTTCTCTGTAACAATACATGCTTGCTGTGAACAAATTATAGTTATTTTAAACAATACCTTGGTCACGATAAACAAGTTTCTGTTAACAGTTAATCATTGAATGGTTATACGCACCAAAAAAGCAACATGGTTGATTTGAACCATATTAAAATTCAAACCACAACCAACTGTTTTTTCTTAATATTCAAAAATAAAATTATATTTATAACCATAATATATTATTATTAAAAATAGTAATAGATGACTAAAAATAAACAAATAATGTATTTACTGGCGGAACAAATCCAATCAATTTAATACCAAATAATGTTTGGTTTTAAAAATACATATTTTGGTTTCGGCCTTTTTTCAGTTCAGAAATATATGTGTAAGCTATCGGTTCATCTAAAACCGCAAAAAAACATTAAAAACACATTTGTTGTCAACAAATAAAATTGTTTTTTTTTTTAATTATAAATATAGTTTTAAATTAAAAATATCAAACATATAAAAAAGTAAGGAGAAAATATCAAAATATGTATGTAAGTCTTAATGGAAATATATTGTGTATTTGGTTTTTGTTATTTATAAATATATTCATACGTTGTCACATATAACCATTTACATGTTTCACATTATATTATAGTATGTTTATATTATAAACATAATTATGGTTGTATTTTACAACATTGTTTTTTTATGTAAGACAATAATATGTTTCAATGATAACAATATTATTATGATTTCAAATAATATGATTTTAATATAACCATATAATTCAACCTTAACATGTTGATCTTAGATTAGGTTACCTCAACCATGTTTTTTTCGTTGCGTGTATAAATCAAAGTTTTATATTTTTTTTTATTTGTTAAACAACCGAAATTTCTTAACAACCGAGATGTGTTATTGAATTCTACCGAAATTTCTTAAAGAATACCTTACGGAAAGTCTAACTTCGAAACCTTTGGTTTGGTGGGTAATTTTAGTGAGCTTTTTTCTTCGATAAAAAAGAGGTGGTAGAGGTATGTAGCCGTGAAACAACAACAGCAAGTATCATGGACTTCAATACGATGTTCGCCGCTATGATGGAGAAAATGGGAGAAAACTCTAGAATGCTCCTAGAAAATGTACAAGAAGCTTCTAGAGCAAACAGCGAGAAACTGTTAGCTGAAGTAAGAGGTGAAGTACAAGAAGCTTCTAGAGCAAACAGCGAAAAACTGTGACTGAAAACACAAATAGGATAAAAGCTCCCAGTTTCGACGGCACCGTACCCTTCAACGTCTTCAAATTTCAATTCGAGACAGTGGCCAGTAAAAATCTATGGAACAAAAAAAGTGATTGAGCTGATTCTGGCACTTAAAGGATCTGCAGCAAAAGTCCTCGAAAGCCTACCAACAAGCTGCAGAAATAATTATGAGGACATAATGGTGGCGTTACAGCGCAAATATGGCGGCGATCATAAAAAGGAACTGTATAGAATGGAGCTACGTGGCAGGGTGCAGAGAGCAAATGAGACGCTTCAGGATTTCGCCATGGAGATAGAGCGCTTGGTGCAGCTAATATACCCTGGGGAAAACCATCCAATTCTAGAACAGTTCAAAGTGGAGGTATTTGTTAGTGGTATTCGTGACCCAGATATTAAGCACGCAGTTTGCGCTAGGCAAAACACATCCTTTGCTGAAACCATTACTTACGCTCTGGCTCAAGAAACAGCATAAGTCATTTCGGAACCGCAGTCATACAAAGTGCGAAAAGTTGAAGTAGCTGCTGAAGATGAGAAAACAGCAATAGACGACATAAAGCAAATACTTGAATCGGTAAAGAAAGTCTTAGATGAAGGACAAGGTAAGACAAACGCTAAGTGCTTTAATTGCGGTAAAGTTGGCCATTTTTCTTCGATGTAGCTACATAATTTATATGTTTTAAAATTTTTTGCATTTTGAATAAACTTTTTTTTTACAAATATCGCAATTACAATCATGGATTTTTTTCGATAAACTAATTTCAAAATAATTGTTTGAATTTACAATTTTGCTTTTAGAACGGTTTCAAACAAAGAATGTTTGAATCTAAAAAAAAATGTTTGTGAAGTATTAAATCAGCCCAAACTAGCTGTAAAGATAATGGGTGCGTATCAAATATCGCTGCAAAATGTAGTTAAACAGTAGTTAATTTTACAAGGGTTTAATTTACTTCCGGTGCACTAACAATTATTTCGCTTGCCGTTTAACTTCAACACTATCAAATGTTCACACAAGTATCCTTTATGCAAGCGTTAAACTCAGGTATACAAACAAATAAAATAATTATAGGATCAATTTTCTACCCCTTACCTGAAGCGCCGGGTGCGCTTCACTTCCCTTTTACAGTTATTTTTGTTAATAACTTTGAATAAAAAAAGTTTTATTTTTATTTCAACCTTTTCGTTTGCGGTTTATTCTTCATCTTTTCTTTAAAATAGCAAAAAGTTTTGAGTGTTTTAACCATAGAGTGCACTCCTAAATATTTTTCACTAAAAATCGTTTGTTTTATTTTATTTTTCTATCTTCAAAGTTCATTCCGAGGTTCAGAAAAAATTAAAAAAAAAAAAACAAAAAGAAAACAAAGTACTTTTGCATTTAAAACTGTTAAACACATCAAAGTTGAAGCAGAAAGTAGAAGTAGCAAGTAGCAAGTACAAAGAGACACAAACAAACAAAGTTTATCAAACAGAGAAAAATCCACTTACAACTATAACAAGTTTCTAATTTAAAAAAAGTTCTCGTTTTAAAAGACACAGTAAAACATAAAGGCAGCAAACTTTGTATTACAGTGGAAATAGCAAAAAGATATTTCAAAAGTTCTATATGTAAGAAATTATTACAAATACAAAAACCGACCATTGTGAAGAAGAATAGAGAACGATGTATTTCATAGCGTAAAGAAATCAAAAGGCAAAGAAGATAAAGTACGTTACAGAAACCTCACTTTAACACTAATTGCACAAGTTTTCTAATATTCGACTTTTAGTCTTAAACAAGTGGAAGTTGTTTCTTATGCAAACTCTGAAAGCAAACTCTACTCAGCTTTGTTATACAGCTTTTAATTTTCGAGATAATCTGTTTTATACAATGTAGAGAAATTTGCACAATATACAAAATTACAATAACTAAATAATGGCTAAAAAAAAGCCAAAAAATCGCACCCAAATTTCCTATAAATCAAACCATCATAATTTTTAAATCTGCTTGTTAGTTTCTGAGATATAGGGAAAGTTGCTGCGAAATAAAATTATCCAAATTATTATGAATAATATGTTTTGGAATATTTTTGTATTTTCAAATTTCGTCAAATTACCATTTCTGCGACCATATACGACCAAAGAAAAGGACAAATTTCGAATTTTCGAGAGCGGTGTACATTCGATTATCGAAATTGAATTGATTAATGAAATTGTTGATGCACATATTTTAAGTCATATCCCACCAAACCAAATGTTCCGATTTCGTAAAGAATTCGTAACAACTGTTCGAAAAAATCTTCCGATTTCGGAAATGAAATATTACTAAAATCGTAACGATTTTTATATCAAGGGGTTGAAACGACTTCGCAACGATATGTAGTTACGAAATCGTTACGATATATAATTACGAAATCGCATCGACATATACATAGGTACAAAATCGGAACTTGTTTTCTCTCGGTATATCCGTATAAGCTAGAACTTCTTTCTCTGAAAGTTAAGTGAATATAATGATTGGTTAATGATTTGGTATTTAAGACAACACTTTACCGTAATCAATTCAATTTTAATTGGCCATCTTGCTTGTATTTATTAAATTTTTTCGTATTAACTATAATTTTTTTATGTATAATACAATCAAAAATTGATTTACTTATTTTATTTGTACAGACAAACTACCGAAATGTCTTAACGAATTCCTCACGACAAGTCTTACTTCAGAAAAAATCGTAACATTTGGTTTGGTGGGATGTTGGTATTATCAGCCAATTTGGATTAGTAGATTGTTGGTGACAACTGAAAAGGTTAATCACGTTTGTATGTGTTCTTCGATTTTTGACACTTTTAAAATAAAATGGATCAAAGAATATGTATTAAGTTTTGCCTTAAAAATGGAATAAAGTGCTCCAAGGCACTTACAATTTTGACTGTGGCATTCGGCGAGCCAAAGAGTTTATAAGTTGTAGAAGCGCTTAACATAAGGCCGAGAAGATCTTGATGACGATGAGCGTCCTGGAGTTGCAACTACGTCAACAAGTGAAGAAAACATTGAAACAGTGAAAAAAATGTTTTGGTAAATCGTTGAATCACTATTAAGGAAATTACAGAGGACGTTGGCATATCAATTGCTTAATTTTGAGCATAAGCAACGTCATTAGTATCGCTCAGGAATTGTTGCATGACGTCAACGACGATCGAGGGTCATAACTGACGACGAAACGTGGGTATATGGAAGCGGCCAGGATCAAAAGTCGAAGAACACCCACAAACGTGACTAACCTTTTTAGTTGTCAAGAATAAACAACTAATTTAAATTGGCTGATAATGCCAACATACATATAACTAACACATGTGTACCAACATAACAAAAAAGATTTCGATATTAGAATGTACACAGTCCGCGAAAATTCAAAATATGTCCTTTTCTTTTAAACAGACCTCGTATGTAGGTAATTATTCACACAAACTGAAACAGTTTTTCATAGGAATAGCGTGCGTTTTCTAATTAAAGGTTGGCCATACTTTTCTGCCAAGTGTTTATTGTAAAGGGTGATTAAATCTTAAGGGCCGATGTTGATTTGGAATAAAACACAAATTGTTTAGAAAATTATTGTCATTTCATTTTATTTTGATAATATTGGTATGGTTCAATTATGTATGGAACAAAATATAGGCCAAATGGCCGCCGCGACCTCGGCGGCACACCTCCATCAGACGCCAAGGCATAATTGAAGTTCTATGCCAATAATGTGCCGAATTATCTCATCCTTTAGCTCTCGAATTGTTTCTGGTTTATCGACGTACACATTTTCTTTCAAATAGCCCCAAAGAAAGAAGTCCAACGGTATCAAATCTCATGATCTTGGTGGCCAATTGACATCGTTAACACGTGATATAACAAGGCCGTTGAATTTGTCGCGCAAAAGAGCCATTGTTTCGTTTACTGTGTGGCAAGTGGCACCGTACTGTTGAAACCACATATCATCCACATCCATATCTTCCAATTCGGGCCATAAAAAGTTCGTTATCATCTCACGATAGCGAATATCAGTCACAGTAACTGCCTGACCCGCCTCATTTTGGTAAAAATACGGCCCGATGATGCCGCCAGCCCATAAACCGCACCAAACAGTCACTCTTTGTGGTTGCATTGGTTTTTCGACAATCACTCTTGGATTATCATTCGCCCAAATGCGGCAATTCTGCTTATTGTCGTATACACGGAGGTAAAAAAGTGCCTCATTACTGAAGATGATTTTCTTCGAAAATTTATCATCCAACGTTGCCATTTCTTGCCACTGTTCTTACCATTGACGGCGTTTGGAATGATTAAGAGGCTTTAGTTCTTCAGTCAATTGCACCTTGTCAGCGTGTAAATGCAAGTCTTTATGCATAATGTTCATCAACGACGAGTATGAGAGGTGCAATTGTTGGGCACGACGACGATTTGAGGTGGACGGCTCTTCAGCCACACTATCGCGAATAGCAGCAATATTTTCTGCAATACGAGCTGTACAAGCATGCACTGGTGTTTCCACTTCTCATACAGACCCGGTTTGCTAAAATTTTTGCAGGATTTTTCCGACTGTACGCACATTTGGACGATTAAATTGACCGAAAAAATCACGAAGTTCACGATATGCATTTTAATTTGAAACCCCCATTTTTATAATAAGCCTGAATAACTTTAACGCGTTGCTCGATTGTGTACCTTTCCATGGTTGAAATTGAGTTTGTCTGAAATTGAGAAATGTCAAATTAAATGCAAAAAAAAACCTGACGTTTAGGTGTGGTTCACATTCAACATCTGCCCTTAAAATTTAAACACCTGTTATTTGATGAATGTAGCGAAGAGCACCGGTGATAGCTAGTAGATAAATGAATAAATATAAAATCATTGCTTGTAATTCTTGAAACCAAAATATATCACTTAAATATAGGCCTATAACTGAAAGTTGTTTTTATTTGGTTATGAGCTATTTTAATGTAGGAAATAAAAGTAAAGTAAACACTTAACATCTCTTGAACATACCTTATGTAACCGCACACACTCCATGGTTATGAACGTTTATATGTCAGAGGAAAGGAGCATGAAGTTGAAACGGAACGTACATGTAATGGAATTGTACATAAAAACTAAAAAAGACTCCTACAGACATTTACAACAACAACAACAATAACAACAAAATAATACACAAAACTGTTCATTCAAAATTGGCATGCATAAATTAATGCCTCTAATGTACGAAATTCAAAGTCTGTAATAACAAAATCAATTAAAATGAACAAAAGTAGGTTTTGTAAGGACTATTTTTTTATTTTGGGCAGATAACTTTATTGTAGGATTACAGAACTATAGTAACTGTCGGCTTTCTTTCTCATCACGGTGTCTCTAGTAATTGCTAGCATTTGTTTAAGGCTCAGGTCCACCTTGGCATCCAAATTTAACAAGCTTCTACACGTGGTCCTGAGTCTTGTGCTAGCCAGTTCTGGATATTACACACAATGTGCGTTACCGTCTTTGCGTCTTGCAGGCGTAGCCTGCAAGTATCATCTTCTTCGATTTTCATTTTGGCTAGGTGATACTTAAAGTTTCCTTGACCTGTCACGAACGCAGTTATCCAGCTTAAGATACCTCTATTAAAACTGAGCACCTTACTGGCCTTCCTGCCCATTGGCTCTTTAAGCACCATTCGAGCTGCCCACACGTAGTGGCCTCCCTCCACCTTTCCAGGTTTAATGAGTTCATGCGTTGTAGGACCTTAGCTCGCATTATGCCATTACCCAGCCTTACTCTGGGTTCTGGTCCGCAGAAATTCACAGCAGATCCCCCTTTTGCTAGTTGGTCCGCTGCTTCATTTCCCTTTGTGTCTATGTGTACCTTAACCCACATTAATGTAAACTCATTAAGTGAGGCACATCTGATAGGTTTTTAAATACATTCCAGCAGATGAAGTACACGTTTACGTTCTATAACCGACTGGTTGTCGATTGCAATGTGAACCTTTTCTCTCAGAACCCGACATTTCATCAGGAGATTCAACGCATGCATCAGCCAAAGCAATTCTACTGATAAACAGAGGTTTACCCCCAAGTGCAGACTACAGGATATGTTCATGTTCTCAATAAGAGAACCATCAGTAAAAATGCTGCTGTTATTCTCCACACTCTCATTATGTATAAAGCCTTCCGCAATGAGTGTTCGAAGCAGACTTTGGGGAAGTTTTCTTCTACCCATAGGTTCCATAGGCAATAAGCTTAGCTTACCTCCTACTAACTATGTAGGTCCAGAATGCAATGTTCGGCCCAAAGCTATGTCAAATGACATCGCTCTTCATAAGCAAAGCTGACATAGCAGCTGTTGACGTAATCAACAAGCCCAACGGCAGCAATCTAACAGTGCCTCTATTGACTGTGTTGGAGCCGTGCGCTTTGCACCACATATATACATACAAGCAATCCTCTGAACCCCAGTTAACTTACGCTTAATTGTACTTAACTGGCCACCAAACCACAGATACGTAAGTTATTATGGGAGCACCATTATTATGTAAATCCAGTATGCAGCCTTTGGCGAGATTCTCCACTTCCGTCCGCACACTCGTTTACACTGATGCAAGATTCTTTTTGCTTTCCTTATCTTAATTTCAATGTGTTCAGTTGAGGTAAGTTCCTTATCCAGAATAACGCCTAGATAGTTCACTTTCCGAGACACACTGATTTCGCATCCGAAAAGCATTAAGGACCCAACTTCTATACTCTTCCGCCTTCGAAAAGTTATATATGTAAGACATTCTTACAAATACAAAAACAGATCTTTGTGAAGAAGAATAAAGAAAGATGTATTTCATAGCGTAGAAAAGGTAAAGAAGATAAAATACGCTACATTGACCTCACTTTAGATACTAATTGCACAAGTTTTCTAATTTTCAACTTTTAGTCTTAAACAAGTGAAAGTTGTTTCTTATGCAAACTCTGAAAGCAAACTCTACTCAGCTTTGTTATACAGCTTTTAATTTTCGAGATAATCTGTTTTATACAATGTGGAGAAATTTCCAAAATTACAATAACTAAATAATGGTTTGCCCTATTTCGCTAAAAAAAAGGCCAAAAAATCGCATCCAAATTTCCTATAAATCAAACCATCATAATTTTTGAATCTGTTTGTTAGTTTCAGAGATGCACATAGGGCTCAAAGACCGATTTTTGAGGCAAAAAGTCCATTTTTGAACTTAATATTTTCCAAAAAGTTACTATGGCAATTTATAGATAATATCCTGGGGAACTCAAATGTAAAAAAATATAACCACATGGCAACCCTGCATTTAACGGGAAGCTGTCAAAATCAGACTTTGTTTGTTTATTTTGCTTTCATATATTTTTCACTTGTTAAGTAAACAAAGTAAAAGAATAATTAAGCAATAATTATCAAACTTAATAAATTATTTTAAGATGGAAAATATTACTATAGGTATGAAAATTAAAATAAAAAAAAAATTAACAAAAATATTGTTGTATTACTTAATGTATGATGTTTAAATGTGCCGTCTTTTTTGTGTAATTTTGGTGATAGTTTTCATATGTAATGGAGTAGAAGTTTGTTTATTGGAGCGTATTGTGTGAAAAACTGGTATGCACAGGAAGGTATTAATGTCTAGTTAATGTGTAAAAAAAATCTACTGCAACCATCTGCAACTTTCTAAAATATTACGTTTTTTAGATTGCGTAAAAATAAAAAATGCTGATATTGTTAAATTTTGGTTAGAAAATAATCGAAGTGTGACTGCTGTTATCAAATGGATTTGTGGTAAATTTCAAAGAGATGCTGATGAAAACTGTATGATACCAATTAAGAAGAAAATTAATAACTTCTGTGCATATGCCAACCAAAAGTGGTCCGCAAACTTCAGAATCTGGGCTAAATTCGAAAAAAAGGAAAGCCAATGGTTATCCTGTGAGACTGAGCTTAAATTAATAAATAATGATGTTTCAATCAAAAGAGGTCGGCCTAAAATTGGTTATAGTGAAGGAAGTGTTAGGCAAAAACGAAAACTCGCATCCGAAGTTTCGGCAGAACAGGGAAACGACACCAAGTTGCTGCTTCATGCCGCTTCAATTGCAGCACATTCAAATAAAGAAAAAGATTTGAATTTTGTTTTAAAAAAGACAACTTCTTCCCCAGGAAGGCCCTCTAAAATTAGAAAACAGCTCACTTCTGATAGCAAAAAGCCATTTATGCTTTCCCCTGAAGAAGCATTAGGTTTTTTATTAGAAAATAATCTAACAAAACAACAATATATTAGGATGAGGGAGCTGAACAAATTACACAATTGTGATATTTATCCCAGCTATAAAAAACTTCTAGAATATAAGAAGCAATGCCGACCTGAAGGGTTAATGATAACAGAATCAATTGCAGAAGTACCTTTACAAAACCTACTTAATCACACGGCTGAGAGAATGTTATCATACTTAGAAGAAATTTTAACGGTAATGCCTGAGATTCTTAGTTCTTAGTTATGGTTTCGATGGTTCTACAGGACAAAGTTTGTTTAAACAAATATATAAGAGCAATTCCCCCGAAAATTTAGATAGCTCCCTCTTTGTTACCTCCGTTATACCACTAAAACTAGTCACATCAGAAGACGCAACCATTTGGAAGAACCGTACTCCTCAGTCTATCCGGTTTTGTCGACCGCTAAAAATTGAATATATAAGGGAAACCAAGGATCATATTTTGAAAGAAAAGAGAAACTTGGACCTTCAAATATCTAATCTTGAGCCTTTGAAATATTTGTTATCAAATGGTAAAGAAATTTTAGTGAAATACGAACTAATAATGACATTAATTGATGGTAAGGTGCTAAACGTGCTAACGGATACAAAGTCCGCACAATCATGTCCAATATGTGGAGCAAATCCGAAGCAGTTCTTGTCAATAAAAGATTTAAGTTCGTTAGAATTTCAGCCAAAACCAAACTCATTAAAATATGGTATAAGCCCCTTACACGCATGGATAAGATGCCTTGAATTTGTTCTTAATCTCTCATATAGACTTCAGGTTAAAAAATGGCAAATTCGAAATACGGAGGATAAGAAATTAGTGCAAGAAAGAAAACGAAAAATCCAAGAAAGTGTTTGGAAGACAATGGGTCTTCATGTTCACAAGCCGAAAAGTAATGGTAGCGGATCGACGAACGATGGTAATACAGCTCGAAGAGCATTTTCAAATCCAGAATTGTTTGCATCTATAACAGATGTTAATGTTGAATTTATAAAGCACCTGCAAATAATACTTATAGCCATTTCCAGTGAATTTGAAATAAATGTTGAGAGTTTTAAGAGTTTTTGTTATCAAACTGCTGATATATATTTTAAAAATTACGAATGGTTCCCAATGTCGCCGACCTTGCATAAAATACTAGCACATTCATCACATATATTACAAGCTTCAATCGTGCCTCTTGGGTGTGCTGGGGAAAATGCTTCTGAGGCTAGAAACAAATTTTATAAAAAGGATAGAATTGAACACGCGCGACTGGATTCTAGGGAACACAATATAACTGATGTATTTAACCGAGCTATGGATTCGTCTGACCCGTTTTTATCTAGTATGTATTTGAAAAAACGTTGCTCATCAAAAAGAAAGTTGCCTTATCCACGAGAAGTTATTTCTCTTTTAAAGGTACCAGAGACTCCTGAATGTGTGTTTCCATCTACATCAAATGCAAATGAAAATGATAGTGATTCTGATTCTGAAGAGGATGAGACATCATTCCAAATTAATTTTGAATTAGAAATTGATAAAATTGATTGAAATAAATTGCAATTTATTGATAGTATCGTAAGTAAATACCAACAGAAAATAAAGTTTGTACATAATAATCGTGAGTTAGTTTTAGTTTTAATCCATTTTATTTAAAACATATATGTAAGTGTTTTATATTAGAAAAAAATTGTTTTAGGGTTCAACTCGACTCCGGGCTGTACTCAACTTAAGAGTTATAAAAATACATACGTGTTATATTTTGAATTTATGAATTCAAAATTCTTAAAAATATCTTAAAATTGAAATATTGAAAATGCGACATCTTATTAACTAAAATCCCATTATATAAGTATATTTTCTTAAATAAAGCGGATCAAATTCTATATACTTAGAACATTTTTGCCAAATACTACTTCACTGTTGTCCAGTGTAAGTAAAATAAAAGCAATTTAAAGTCATAATTTGCCTCTAGGCGCACAATTAATTTTCGCACATAAAAGTGGGCGTGGCATTGCCCAATTAGCATGAAATTTTTACTAAGACCTTTAATAGGCCTAATACTTAATCCCACAAAATTTCACGCGTCTAGGTGCTTCCTGTGATTTGTTGCCTCAAAAACCGGTCTGGGAGCCCATAGTGAGATGTAGGGAAAGTTGCGGCGAAATAAAATTATCCAAATGATTATGAATATTTTTGTTTTTTCAAAGTTTGTAAAATTGCCATTTCTGCGACCGTATGCGGGGTCTGTTCCAAAGACAAGGACAAATTTTGAATTTTCGCGGCTGTGTCACATAGTCAACATATTTTAGATTAAACAGAAGAGGCGCACAGTGGGGCAGAATCAAATTAATTCGGAAATAATTTAGCCATTTATAAAGGGCTAGGCCGATTGATTGATAGCAGAGGAGTATCTAAACTTAAGTTTTAACGGTGGGCACCATGCACTTGCCAGGGGTGACGCTATGTATTTTCAAAGTTGGGTATCACGCACCTGAAAATTTTTTAGAGCTTAGCATTTTTTCAATCTTTGTTTGATTTTTAAAAATTAGACAATTTTTTAAAGATCCAGTTTAGTGATATATTAATCTATAAATTATGTTTTAAAGCGAGTTATAAACAATTTAATATTAAAATTTTTGTTTTTTCGATACCCTGCTTCAGTTTTTTTTAATTAGGTGCAATTTTCAGCAAATTTTATTTGAATTGTGGCAAAATTTCAAGGTTATATCTTTTATGAGTTAAAAACGACGATTTTCAATTTATAAATTCTACTGTTAACATAACAGCGGCATAACATAAATCAGAAACATACTGGTAGAAGTGTGGAATTACTCATATTTAAAAGCACATAGTTTTGCACGTAAGAAAAATATTCAGCTGAATCTTTTTTTGTTTCATAGCAGACTACCTCATCTACATTTATATACACAACTTTTTACTTTAACGCGTCTATTTCGAAAAGCGACCTTCCAAATCGCGGAAGAAGCCGGAGTTTTTTTTTGTATTCATAGCCGTTCTCAATGCTTTAAATTTGTTTTGCCCAGATTGACTGGATGTGTGGCTTAGTTGACTATCGTAGAGCAGGGAAAAAATTTGATAGTTTTTTTCTCCCCTTTTCAAATTCACACACACTTCTCTAAATGATATCACCCATTTAGAGAAGTGTGTAATTTGGTCGAACTTCCATTAGTCTAACACTAGGCCTAAATTTATACGAGTATCCTTGAAACTGGAGATAATCATGCTCTCCATAGATCCTAATCATAACAATCACAAACAAGATAATCGAAAGCATCGCTTTCGTTAATCGAATTTTTCCGCACGGAGGGGCTTGAAATTATTGAGTTGCTTAGATACATTCTTTTATTTAATAACTAACTGTGTTCGCCACGTCGTGGGCGTCCTGACAAAATGTTGCACGATTTTGCTTTGAAAGTATTCCCTACCAATTGTAAAACTCTTACTTTTATAAAGTAGCACCTATTAAAGGAAAATGCAACTAAACTAAGAAGAAACCAACAATAACAGAATTTTATAACCATGTTCAAGTCGTAGTCGGCAGCGTCATTTTAAATATCGCACTTTAAAAAATTAAACGTGCCGTACTAACCAGTACAAAAGTACTCTATAAAAATACTGGAAAACGTACTTTCACTGTTTTCTCCACTTTCTCTTCAAAATAAGATATTTTTACGGAAAAGAAAGTATCCTATACTGGGACCAGGATACTTAGGTACCTCCTCACAAAACTTTTTTAAAATCCATCTAATAGTTTTTACGTGATGCGAACACAAACGAAAAGTAGAGAGACAGACAGACGGAAATGAGCAAATATTTTATTATATGTGTAGATTACGAATGGATGTATTCTGCCCAATTTTTCATGAACAGTTATTTAATAAAATATTCAGTGGTATGAATACTGGAACATACAAAATAGCAGAATTGAAGTAACTCAATTCCTTAAGTTTTTTTTAACCTTCAACAATTTTTCAAGGCACAATTGTCTCTGAAAGTCAATCATCATTCTTTTTAATCTTCTGCAAACACACGTATACTGGCAGGCAGAATGAAACATATTAAAAGTGATTCAATAAATTGTATATGAAGTTTTGTATCAATGTGCATAGTCTAGCAAAAACCATTAGAACAATGGGCGTGGTACCTCCCATATAATGAGAAAAATTATTTTCGTGTACATAGGGACAGTAAAACGTATAGTGTTAAAATTTGGTACGAACACCCCCCTCACTACTGTGAGTAGTCGAGATCAAAACTGTCAGTATTGGTATAGTGGTAGTGGTACCTCCCCTACAAAGTGAAAAACATTATAGGAGTAGTATACCATAAAAGGCAGTCTTTAAACTGTGCACAAGTAACCCTCATGTTCTAGCAAAAATAAGGATTGATTAACACAATGGGGTTGGTATCTCCCACATTTCTCAACTTCAACTTTTACCTACATTTCGCTTGACGATTTTGCTTTTTAAATGAAACCTTTTTATCAAGGCACATTCATAAGGTAACCTCACTACGAAGGAGAAATATTAAGACGAAAATGTATTTTTTTTATATGAAGTTCGATAGTTCAACTTCCATTTAAGGGGAAAAATTATAAATTTAACTGTCAAAATATATATAAAAAAAATTGAGAATTTTCGCCTTAATATTTCCCATCCGTATTGAGGCTACCTGATTAATGTACCTTGCTTTTTATTTTTGCTGACACAATATGAATTTGGCTGTGACACGATATTTATATCAATATTTTTTTTTCTTTTGAGTAAATGAATAAACGGTTGTGAAAAAGTATGGATGTATTACTCCTATGAGCAAAAGCATTAGAGTGTTCGGCCTATTTTAAAAAGTTTTTCAAACAATTACTTTGTATATTCACTACATACATTTTCATTTATAAGGTTTTGTAAAAGTAAAAGCAACCCATACATTTGGACCTTCACATAATAAATTACGAGCTTAGTCATTTTGTTTTAACCTCATTATTCCTTAATTTCTTTGTCGATTTAACATAAGTAGAACGAACATAAACAGCAACAAGGAAAAAAGAATTTATATAGAACGAATTAACATTTTTAATTGTTCCGCTTTAATGTGAATAATTAATATTGATTGCAATTTAGAAACATGCAGGTATTAAGATCTATACATATAATGAAACTGTAATTGTACCGTGCAAGTACAGTGTAGCAGATAATAATCATATTCAATCCAAAACACCAATCTTTGTCTATCTGTCCATCTGTCTGCTTTTGCATCATGTAAAAACTACTGTAAACGGCAAATTTTAGACACTATTTACAGATCTTTTAAGGATTTAGTAAGTAAGGATTTTAAGTAAGCCTCCAGCTTATTTAAAATATTTTAAGGCTCGTTAGCAGCCTCGAAAGCAGTCCCTCAAAAGCAGCTCCTAACTGTTGAAAAACAATGGTAAATTATGCATTTTCTACCCTTCGTCACATGTGAGTACCTCGATAGACTGATTGGTAGTGCGCTAATCTATCAGTCTAAGGGTTGCGGGTCCGGTTCCCGCCAAAGACTCTTTATGTTTTCTGCAGACAAGCAAAAAAAAACCTTCGCAGGTAGTGATGTCTTAAATTGTGTGCAGCTTGGATCTTTATAGGCAGGAATTGTTATTAACCGAAACTCGTCTACCCTTTTCTGGGTTGAAATTAATTTTCCAAAGAAACCAAATGACATGTAGTAATTTTAATTTTAAATCTTAAAGTAATGCATATTTTTTCCTTATAAATATTTATCTCAAGTTGATGATTCTAAATATTACTTAAGAATCAAAAATTGACTAAATAATTTAAATTAAATTAATGCACAATTTTTATTTTTCATTAAATTCCAAAATTTCACTAACAATTTGTAATTTCACCAATAACGCACTCCTTCTGTTCTACGTTTAGTTTTTTAATAGTTTTTTAAAAAAATTATGTTAAAAATAAATTTGAAAATATTTAAAAACATACCTGAAAGCCAAAAATTTACAAAAAAAGTAAATAAAATTTACATATAATAAAACAGTAACTCATTTCCTGTCTGCATCACATAAAACCTACTGGTTGGATTTTAACAAAATTTTGTTAGAAGGTACCTTAGTATCCTGATTCCAATTTAGGGGATTTTTTTCCGCAAAAATATCTCCTTTCCAACAGAAAGTGGAGAAAAAGCAGTGAAAGTACGCGGATTTTTTTTTACCGATTTAGGGGTACTGAATACTTTAAGGAATCTTTTATTTTTGAAAGCGCGATATTTTAAACACGGTTGCGCAACAGATGGCGCTATTTTAAAATAATGACAAAATATGAATCACTTACTGCCAAATAGCCAATTAAAGAAAATAAGTATTGGATTTGCATGTTTTCTTTGTGAATTACATAGTTATTAAAATATTTAACAAACTTTTGCAGAGCTTTACAATAACTTTTAGAGTTTTAGCATTTTTTGTAAATTTTACAATTTTATCCAGGGTTGGGTACCTTTATATAAAGTAAATACGTAAGAGTCTTAAAATTTGGTGTGGATTTACTTTCAAAAATGGCGCACACAACGTGTGTGGGGACAGCTAGTAGGTGCTGAACTACATTAAGCCACTTTTGACGCTGCAATTTTCCTCGTTTCTTCTTTAATATTGCATTTGTGTTTATATCGTGTAATATTTATTGCAACAATTTGTATGGATGTTGTTAACATTTTAAACTTCAAAATAAAAACTACGAATGAGAGGAAAAAACGAATTTCAAAAGTACATGCATATGTGTACATTTTTTAATTCCTCTCTCCCCTCTCGACAGCTAATGATAAATTGCAGCGACCAAAGTTGCATAATGTAACTCGGCACTAGGAAATAAAGTTATAAACATAGGAAATAAAATAAACAAAAAAGCATGTATGTATTTTTTCTTAAACATTCAGCTTTAACCAAAAATGCTGTCAAAATTTAACAAAAACCTAAAATTTACCGAAAAATCGAAAGTTCTGAATTTCCGCAAAAAAATAATTTTCAAAAATTTATATTTCAATAGAGAAGAAAAAACACAAAATTTTACAAAATTGTTGTTGCACCATTAAAATAATCAAAATATAAACGAAAAAAATGAATTAATAAAATACAATCATATTATGTTTGTCACATATTTGCCAAGAATTTCATATGGTTGTTGTGATAGTGCGTCAATCACATTTATTCCTTACATGCAAGTTATAAAATCTATCAAAGAAAGTCTAGCAGAAATTAATTATATAAATATTGTTAGAGTAAAATATTTGAAATATGTTTCATATACAAAATTGTGTGCTGTTTTGATTTTAGGTGGTAGTGGAATTAAAAAATATATTAACTTCATTGAGCACATTTTGTGTTAAATTCCCATCCACATATTTATTAATTAATGATCCAGACATTTTAACAAGCCAACAATAACAAAAGCAATATATTGGAAAAATGGGTAAAAGGCGAATAACAAGGATACTTTTCACCCTCAAAAAAGATTGCCACATACCCAATCACTTATTAATAACAATACAGCAGTAACTTGGTAATATTTTCCGTTCCTTACGAACAATAATATTGATGATAAAGGAAAATCTCTACCTACAGAGATGGTGACTAATTTTTTTTATGTTTCTATTTTTTTCGCTTGCAACATGTCTTTTGTGTGATTGTTGATGCTTCTTTTGTACGTGAATAACTATGTTCCATTAAATATGAAGTGTGTTTTTCAGTTTAATATATTTTTCTTTATTTTTCTAATGCGGAAGAATTATGTCATCTAGTCTGGGAGACCAACAAAAGAATAGCAAGACGAAAACTTTATATGAACACATGATGTTGTAATTGTAGAAAATAGAAAAAAAAAGGTTTTATATACAAAAGGAAGCATTTTACATCCTCTTTCTGCTTGATATTAGAATTTCTCTATTTTTTTTTTTTTTTTTGTTTTCTCTTTGCAGCATGTGGATAAAATAAATTTAAAGAGGGAGTGGAAGTTTTTATGACGTTACTAACACTGTTCTTTTGTCACTGCACTTCGTTAAGCGTCAGGCGTAACTACAAAGTAACACATATTGTGTTTTTTTTTAATTGGTGTTATGTTGTCTGTGACAACTGATTTGACCATTCTTGGTTACTTGGAGGTTAGTTTGGTTTGGAAATTTATAATGAATAGACTCACTCTAGAGTAATGTTTTCAAATTCATCAAATTTATTTTTAAATTCATGGTTCAGTTCAACAAACTCATTGGGCATTTCGTATATTTTTTGTTCATATTGCTCATAATCGTGCATCATAGCGATGTATTCGAGAAACTTTTACTTTTACCGATACCCAAAACAACATTACACTGTTTGTGCCCTTTATAAGCCGGTGGAATCATTGATCCATATGTCTTTATAATACCGACGGTCAGAACGTTATAGTGAACAGTGAGCGGAATATAGACATGCTGACTAACTTTTTAGAGGTCAATAGAAAGGCATTAGTATTGCAGGCAATTGGTTTCATTATAACGGTACCAAATGTCACATAACGCAATTTACTTAGAGAAACAATTGGCGAATCAATGACTTCCATAAATTGACATTTTAACTCGCCCCCTTTTCAACTGATTTGAAGCCATCCGATTATTTTTTTCTTTGGGAATATGTGAAGAATAGTGAAGGTCTGTGCATAAAAACCAGAAACGATCAACGACTTGGAAGCAAATATTCAACGCGAAGAGTCTGTGAAAATTGTGCTTTCAAGTTAGATCATGTGCGAGCTAGCTGCCTCGGCCAAATACCCGAAATCATATTAATAATAATTCGATCGATATTAAAATGTTTGTCTCTGCTTTATTTCAATTTAAAGTTTTCCATCTCTGTAAAAAAACCCCTTTACAACAAGAAAATAAAAAGCTTGTAAAACTTGGAAATTGCATGCACAATAAAGCTTAAAGCAAACAACACTTTGTCGCCAACTTTGTCTACGTTTGAATTGTAAAATACAGAAATGAATTCTACTTTGTTGTTATTGTATTTGTTATTTCTAAACGAGGATAATGTGTGTTTCTAACTCCCCGTTACAAGCCCAAAGTTGCAGTCACCACTACTACTACTGCACCATTGTTCTACTTACTTCTGCAACAACTTTGCTTCCTTGACACTTTGGTTCCGTCGAAACTGCTTTAAATGTACTTTTACCTATATGTATGTATGTATGTATGTATGTATGTATGTATGTATGTATGTATGTATGTATGTATGTATGTATGTATGTATGTATGTATGTATGTATGTATGTATGTATGTATGTATGTATGTATGTATGTATGTATGTATGTATGTATGTATGTATATATGTATGTATGTATGTATGTATGTATGTATGTATGTATGTATGTATGTATGTATGTATGTATGTATGTATGTATGTATGTATGTATGTATGTATGTATGTATGTATGGATGTATGTATGTATGTATGTATGTATGTATGTATGTATGTATGTATGTATGTATGTATGTATGGATGTATGTATGTATGTATGTATGTATGTATGTATGTATGTATGTATGTATGTATGTATGTATGTATGTATGTATGTATGTATGTATGTATGTATGTATGTATGTATGTATGGATGTATGTATGTATGTATGTATGTATGTATGTATGTATGTATGTATGTATGTATGTATATGACCACACATAGACGGAATTAAAAAAATATGGCATACTGTTTATAATATTTTTTATTTATTTTCACTCGATTTTTCAAAGCAAGAGAAATATTTACAAAAAGAAAATGAAATCGTACAAGGACAGTTTACTTAAAACTACCACAAATATTCTTAAATACGATAATGTTTTTATCCCTATTGTAGGTTTCTGTAAGCCTTCTGTTAGAGAAATATTGCAGTGGTAAGTCAACGTGTCTCTACAAAACAATATAAGAAGCACTAAAAGTTGATGGGCACCTAGACAAATGAAATATAAGTTAGTCAAACTTCGTGGCACTATAAGTATTTGGTACAGAATATTTTCAATGAATATCAATATGGCCACGATTTATAGACATTGTTCCGGTTGTACTTACAAGCAGTTTCAGTACAAGAACTAGTTAAGGCCATCGATATAACTAGGACCAGTGCTTACAATTATACATAAAACTGGATATGAAAAGACTTTATGACACATGAGGTACCTATAATGAAATAAAATAAAAAACACGTAGGTTTCCGTACTATGCTTAGTACAACTTTAAAAATACAAGTTTTTAATTTGTTCACGTCATAGTGCCCCCTATTTATTATACCCTTCACCACAGGTGGAAAAGGGTATATATAAGTTTGTCATTCCGTGTGTAAATTCTACAATATTCATTTCCGACCCCATAAAGTATATATTTTCTAGATCCTTATACATAGAAAAGTTAATTAAGCGATGTCCGTCTGTCCGTGTTAGTGTTGTTATGCCATTTGCCAAGGCACCAGAAATACAAAAAATTTAAGCACACAAATCTGTCAGGCATAGTTTCGAAAATTTTGGTATTGCAATTCAGCAACATCGGATCATTCCTTTGGAGGCTGTGGGCCAAAGACCACGCCCACCTATATTTTTTTCACATTTTTTTTAATTTTTTTTTCGGTTTTAATGATTCTCTTTTGCCTTTTTTTTGTCAAATAAATATTAGACTACGAATCGTAGATCGCAAGGAGTGCATACAGATCTCGGTGGATCAATAACCCCTGCGAGGATCGATTTTTGTTTGTTTTTAGATTGGTAGGGTTTTTCTGCTTCTGTTACCATTGGTGTTTCCAAATCCATCTTTCGGTACACCCAATATTAGCCCTAATTCACTTCTAAATTTTCTTGGATATTTTTTTTCCTCGCGTTAACAATGGCTTTGTGCGCATCAGATTTTATTTGAATTTTTTCACTGACAGTTTATATGACAGGTGCTCTCAAATATGCGAATTCTGGCGTGTAAAGTAGATAGTCCGAAAGAAAAGGCATCTACGTCTATCTCTCTTTTGATATTTAAATTGTTTTTTGTACAGGTAATAACAGTATTAGATGTAATGATAAAAATAAAAATAAATAAAAACATCTACCTTCAGTTATTAAAAACCAAAACATTTTATAAATATACAAGGGTTTCTTACTCGTATTTACCTATCCAAGATAAGAAAAAACATAAAGAGGTAAAATTTTCAAAAAATCCATGAAAAAAATGGCGCAAATATGCGCAACGTTTTTTTCACAGCATAAAAGAAGAGATCGTAAATTTTGTAGTGATATATACATTTTTAGGAAAGCGATGGAGATCACTCTTAAAAAGCTTTTCACTTTTTTTTTTGACCTAAAATTTTACAAAAAAAACCTTTTTTTAATTTTGAACGAAATTTTTTATTATTAAAAATTAAAAAAAAAAATTTAAAAATTAACATAAGTAGCTACTAATAAACCCTTTCATAGAAAAAAAAATCAATACAAAATCTTCATTCGTTTAGCCACCAAAAACCTCTCAAAATCGTTCAAAGTCAATAAAAACATAAGCGTTTTACTCAACTTTCCTGACTTTATCAGTATCCCAAAACAACAAATCTCAAGCAAACGCCTTGAAAATTCACTACGCGATGCAGAATATTGTTGTCTGTCGAGCTGCATACTTAAATTTTTACATTTCTCAAAATTAATTTTTGGCCTAATGTCCGGCTAGATTGGCAAAATACCCCTCTGTGCGAAAATGTCACAAAATTGTAAATTACAAATTCATATACAAACAAAAAGTTTTGGAGGAAATATTTATAATTTTTTGAAAAAGTTATTTAATTTTATAAAAGCAAAATAAGTATTTCTACAACAATGTCAGAATTTACGATGTAGCTGTCGTCTTTGTTTGTTTTCATTTGTCTTCTATTTCTTTAAAGCATGAATAATGAATTTTTCTCATATGACTTAATTTAAGTAAAGAGTCAACAATATGGATAATGCTGTACATGTCTGTATAAATAAAATCACCGTGGTGAAGGGTATAGAAGATTCGGCACGGCCGAATATAGCACTTTTACTTGTTTTTAATTATTTTTATACTAGAGCATAGTACAATATACCTTGTCCAAATATCAAGTGTCGGCCTATAACGTTTAGAAGCCAAATTCCTCAAATATTGGAACACCCTTCTATATTTAGGTTTAATTTTGTATACTTGTTTATGTAGCGAACATAATTTAATTGCAGCGTGTTAATTTTAAGTAGTTGCCTCCTGTAGCTCAAGAAATAAGACGACACTATCGGAGCACCCTTAAAAGGCGCTGACAGACGGCCGGACGGACAGACATTTTAACGAAAACAATAGGGTTAGGTTTTTACTCTTTTGGTACGGAACCTAAGAAAAGGATTAAATACAAAAAAATATTTTTATATGTTCTTCTAGGGACCTTACTTGGAAAATAAGCGAAAAGTATCTGGTATTTATGTAAAGGAGCGTGTGGTAATCATGACAAAATCTGCATAGTGTATTTAAACCATAGACTATGACTAGACGCGACAACTCGGCGAGTTGTTAAGTTATTAGAACAGAGTTACTTATAAGAGATAGCATATATATAAATGTTTGTATTGCTATCTCTATTCTTTAAAGGTGGTAATTTTTTCTTCACTTAATATAAAATAATAATTTTTTGGCGGCAAGGAAAAACACAGCAAAATGTAAGTATATTTTTTATAAATGTTATTTAAATTATTTAATTATTATATTTTAGTAGCCGGCGATGCATAATGGGGTGCCCAAATACGGAAAATTTGCATAAGTTTCCGAATAATGTGTCCAGGTTAGTGTTGTTTACTATTTGTTAAGTGCCACCAAAATACTTTTATCTTCATCAGTGTCTCTCAGCCATAATTCCAAAGCACCAGTTCATCACTTTTTTGAAACACAAATGATAGTCAGCTTTTTTAATGTGCTCCGATTTAGGACAATTCTTCAACTCAACCAGAAACAGACATACTGTCTAATGACAGCTGTCGCAGGGAAGTCAATTTATACAAATATTTTCCGGTTATTTGGCAGGCCGTTCATTTGAGTATTTTTAAATTGGGAAAGATGTGCACCAAAATATTGACATCATCAATAAATTAATGGGCTTGTTCTACACTTTCATCCTCTAATTATGATTCAGCTCTGACAGGATTGACAGACACAACCATCCAGTTAACTGCTTCTGTCTGGAGAAATGCTTGCTTATTTAGTAGGAGCAATAAACATACATATCGCAAATAAATACTGACACTTGTGACATAAATTAAACAATAGTTTGGTAATCTATACCTTCTAAGGTTTTCCGGGTAAATATTTGCGAGATTCAACTTGGTCCTCCACAGTGATATTTATAAAAAATAATATATTTATATTTGAAATATAGAGGTATAGAACTTTAAGTTGGCATTACATTTCAAGATGGCGACCGATTTAACAGCTGTCAAGTGATTTATTCTCAGTTTGGTTTGGCAATTCATCATGAATAGACTCACGCCTGAACAACGCTTGCAAATAGTGCAATTTTGGGCCCAAAACGAGATTACCGTTGTTCCCGATTTTCATAAGCGAATTTTTTTTAGCGAAGAAGCGCACTTTTGGTTGAATGGCTACGTCAACAAACAAAACTGCCGTATTTGGAGTGAAGGTAATCCTCAAGTGTATGTCGAAACACCGTTAAATCAAGAAAAAGTGACTGTTTGGTGCGCTTTATGGGCTGGTGAAATCATTGGTCCGTACTTTTTCAAAAACGATGGTGGCCAGAATGTTACAGTCAATGGTGATCGGTATAGAGCCATGATTACTAACTTTTTCATTCCTGAATTAAATAACCATGATGTCCAAGAGATGTGGTCTCAACAAGACGGCACAACCTGTCACACAGGTCGTGCCACAATAGATTTATTGAAAGACACATTTCACGTTTTGGACCTATGAATTGGCCTCCAATATCTTGTGATTTAACATCGCTTGACTACTTTCTGTGGGGCTATGTAAAGTCATTGGTCTATGCGGATAAGCCACAAACGCTTGACCATTTGGAAGACAACATTCGCCGTGTTATTGCCGATATACGGCCACAAATGATGGAAAAAGTCATAAAAAATTGGACTTCCAGATTGGACTACATCCGCGCCAGCCGTGGCGGTCATATGCCAGAAATCATATTTGAAATGTAATGCCACAAGATTATCTTTCGGATAAATAAAATTCATGTCAATCAAATAATCCATCGTTGTTTTATTGCAACTTAAAGTTATATACCTCTATAAAAAACACCCTTTATTTCAGAACTAATTGTTCATACAAAATAATTATTTATTTAAATTAATTAATATTCATACAGGCTTAAGTTATTTATTTATTTTGTAATTACTATTCATTGTAATAATTTATTTTAATTATCTAATTAAAAGATTAAAATTTCAATAACAATACTTTTAAAATTAGTGTTATAATAATTTTAATACAAGAGAGTAAGTAAGTTAAAGTGTGCATCTCCTAGTCTTATGCAATAAATCTCTTGCCCCTTGGTATTGAAAAGAAGGCTGCAATGCATGCTGAGAAAAATATTAATTATTTAAATTTTTTTTATAAATAAGCAATAAATACTTACAATATCTCCATTTAACATGGCCTTTAGTTTGTTGATTTTATCACGCAGTTCGTCTATGAGTTTGACATTTGGATCTTCATTTATGATAGTTTTACTATTGCCACCCAAACCCACTGGGTATGTCATTTATAAATCCTACATGCACAAAGGTTATTGTATATATAGCGTGACTCCTGCTGTTTATATCATTAATATTTTTACTAGCCGTTGTGCGTTGTACATATGTATATTACCACGACCTATACACTCCTGAATTTCTTCAAAATCAGACACCTAATTTCTGACCCACACGCATACGAGCAAATAGTTCTGAACAAATGAGTGATATAAGGCCAGAATTATCACAGGTTCTCATCATGAGCCTGATTGGCCATAAGCAAAAACAGATGCATGCAACCTAAAAAGGAAAAAGTGTATGTATTTATTTTATAAAATTTTGTTTTTTTATACCGACCTTCCAAAGGATGAGTGAGTTTTTTATTTTTTCTTTATTAATATTATTTTGTTAAATTACATTTGTTTATACATTTATAAGAGTTCGATTAGATATGGAAGAATTTTATTTAATTTTTGCTTTCATCTAAATCAAGAAATAAAATTATTATTACCTTCCCAATTTGTGTTGTTTAAGCATTCGAAAATTTAAACAAATTTTTAATTAATTTTGTCTCCGCATCAAGTAAGTATCAGCATCAGCTTTTTTGCATCGGCATCGCAAACTAATAACACATGCGCATCAGATGCACCGCGATTCATGTTTTCTTCTTATACGTCTAAATAAAAGTGGTAAAAACATATGATAAGTCCCTTTTCCAACTGTCATTGTTGGGTATTCTGGTTATTTTGTGATTTAAACAATAATTGTGAAAACCATATAAATATGCTCTTTTCTTTGGTGGTCAAAAAATAAGCGTAGGTTGGATAGGGTAGAGAGGTATGCCTGTAAATGCTGGGATTGCTACCATTGAGCTTAATTTGATTAACGGTTGCAATGTCATCTGTACGGCTAAAAAAGTCAAAAAGTTGTCATTTCCACTGATAAAAAGTTATGTCATATGGTAAGGGTTTTCTGACCGTAGTTTATTAGGAAGCTACTAAGACTTAAATGCCATTGAAAAGCATATATAAGGGAAAGGTAGTCGAAAGGCGCTTTGCAGAATAAGTGTTTGGAGAGTGAAATTAGCCTTTTTATTAATGGAAGAGCAGGAGCAAGCGCTTACTCACTTAAGTTGAACATACCTGCAATCATATGTAGGCAGGCTGGAATGGTTCTTAAAGAGCCCATCGGTAGGAATACCTACCGAGGTGCCTAACCTGGGTAACAATGATATCATTTGGCTTAGATAAAAATAAAGGAATGTGCTACTTAACTAGCAATTAAGAGATAATATGTGAAAGGAACAACAGTCGATCATAATAAGTAGAGTAAGGCAGTCCTAAATTATCAATCAGTTACCGAAATCAAGAAAATTGTATATCAAAAAAGCAAAAAGCTCTTTTTGACAGCTGCTTACTAAGTCCAAGCTGACAATCTTAGACGAAATATTACTTATGCTTAAGAGCAAAATAGCAGCATAACTAACAATAGACGTTTCTCAAGCGTTCGACAAAGTATGACATGAAGGCCTAGTTTACAAGTTAAAGCAAAATTTGATCATTAATTTTTATAAGCTGTTAAAAAGTTACTTATACTGGTCGTAAGTTTATACTTAAAGAAGGAGATTTTTCAGCTCGGCTCAACGAATTAAAGCTAGAGTTTTCCAAGGTAGTATATTTGGATCATTTTATATTTGCTGCACATCGGATATGCCTACTAGCAATCGAGTTCACACATCAACATTTGCTGACGACACCGCTTTTCTAAGCATTCATAAGAGACCCCAATAGGATCCCAATATTGTAAGTATTTTTTATTTGGAATTGTGGTCAAAAAAAATTGGAGAATAAGAATAAACGAACAAAAAGGAAGTCACATTACATTCACTGCGTAGAGACTCATGTACTCTTATTTGAGTAATATACATATGTCTTGCTGCCTTGATTATCGCGCCAGTCTCTACAGAAAAGACACTACAATATTTTCTTCAGCTTTAAGATTTCTCTAAGCTTCTCGCGGATCACTCCGGTCTGGCTTCAGAAAGACTGCGAAGGGCTAACCTATTAGGCGTATTGTATAACATTACAAGTACATACTCTAAATTAACACTCGTTATCTATGCCATACAAAACTATACAATATAATAGATGTTTTAGCAGAAATAAAGCAACATTTAGTTGTAGACGACCATCAACAAAATATTTAATTTAAATGTAGAATATAAGCAACTTGAGGAAGAAAATAAAATAAATATGTCATAAACCAAATACTGAATACTTCACAGACATCTACTTCATAGACACCTACTTCATAGACAACTACAGAAGTGGCATGTTGAGCTTTAGTTAACCACAAACAACCAGTAGAATAAATATCTGAGCGTGTGTATGACTTACAGTTGTAAAGTGTTTATGACATGGTTACAAGGCATAGCACCAGCAACAACAATAAGTATAATTCTGCTTTCATGGAATCATAGAACTTGCTACAAGTAGACTCTCGTTACAAATATAAATATTTACAAAATCACAACAATAAAAGCAACTGTGCAACGTAATCTTACTGTGCATCTCTATTTGCAGTAAGTTTGTATATTTTAGAATGGAGTGCTCACAACACCGAACAATTGCAATGCACGCCAAGAATGTTAGTTTTGCTGTTTTTGTGTCTCTTACCATGTAGTTTAACTTTATGTCGTTTCCATAGTATGAACTATGATGTTGCGATAAGAACGAGTGGATGAATATTTGTATTGAATTTTGGTCTAAAAAGATACTATCTAACTTAACATAGTCGTATGTTCTCGTACCCATTGTATTCCATTCCATTGTTTTATAGTCATTTATTGCCGAACATAATTATTGTTATATTGCCAGGCTCAACATTCAACAAATATTAATAAAGTCACGATCAAAATATTATTTTTTCGTTATCAAACCAATGTAAAACTAACGCAGTATCTTGAAAAATAGTTATTATGAAATATATTCCCTTTCCCAATTGTGAATAATTTCCTGATGAATAATTTTAGACGAAAGAAAATTTCCATTATAACGAATAATCTTTTTGATTATTTACTTTACTAGCTGTGCCCGCCAAGTCGTGGGCTGTCAGGATGCCCACGACTTTTGTTCGATTTGGCTTTGAAAGTTTTCGACACCAATTGTAAGATTCTTATTTTTATATTGCTTCAGTTATGGTTTATGTATTTACTTTATATAAAGGTACCCATCCCTGGATAAAATTCAAAAATTTTAAAAATTATTGCAAGTTCTTCGTGTTGGTGGTGTTTAAAATATTTTAATAACATTGTAATTCCACAAAGTACAAATATAAATCAAATACAAATTTTATTTACTTGGCGCCTAATGTCACGCAATAGTGTTTAAAATATCCCAGTTTTAAACCGAAAAGTTCAGTACCGTTAAACCGGACATTGCGTTTTTCACTGCTTTTTCACTACTTCTCTTGGAAATGAAATTTTTTTCGGAAAAAAGTATCATATATTAAAATCAAGATGCTAAGGTATCTCCTCACAAAATTTTGTTAAAATTTAATAGTTTTTACGTGATGCGAACACAAATGAAAAGCAGACAGATAGACAGATATGAGTTACTATTTTATTATACATATAGATTATTGCTGGGAAACAGTACATATCGTGCATCATATATTATGTACTAGCTGTGCCTACACACATTGTGTGCGTTCTGACGATATTTTGTTCGATTTTGCTTTGTTTTGCAAATGTTAAGAGTGTTACTTTTATAGTACTTAAGTTATAGGTATTATGTAAAGTTACCCATCCCTGGTTAAAATTCTAAAATTTATATAATATTCTAAAAATTAATTGCTCATTTCACAAGCTCCCTTGTATCGTTTAAAGCATAGATTACACATAGATAGTCAACTGAAACGTCAAAAACTTAAGTCTCTTGTCAAAAGACCTAAGTCTAAGAATGTATTAGTAGGTAAAATTGTATAAGTGTTGTTTTTTTTTTAATTCCCCACAGCACCTAAACTCCCCATAGTTGTATAAAATATTTTGGAAAAACAGAATATTTTTTTTACGTTCAATTTTAGATGTTAAAATTAAATAATTCTTTTGGTTTTTAATAAAAATATGAATTTTGTATTTTTCTGATATATTTATATGCGAAAAACGTTAGATTGAATGCTAATTTAATTATTTATTATATTGATTTAAAAATGTTCATCCCCTAAAAGACAAAAAAATACAATACTGTGTAGAAATAAATTTCACCAAACAAATGTCAACAAAATTAAATTTATTTAGTATTAAAAAATTTAAAATACAATAAATTGTTAAATAAATTTTTGTGCAAAAATTCAAAATTGTTTAAATATTTGGAAAGTGCAATGGAATATCGCGTAATAGTGTCTAAACGTGAATAAAAATTTTACTGCCCTGTGTTGAATTCACACCCGTATGTGAAAAGACATTTGAAGCCACGTTTTTGACATTTGGAGAGTTGGCCATCTATGTGTTATCTATGGTTTAAAGCATGATATAATAATACAAGGTAGTCCCATTTCAAAAATGTTTGAAGTTTGCCGGAATTATTGAAGTATGTTTTTATGTAAACAGCAAAAAAAAGTGTTGCCACAAGTAGAAACAAAAAAAAATTATTTTTGAAATTATTTTAAAAAAGTGTGTAATTTACATAAATAACATAAAATAAAAACATACTTTGGTTTAATAATGAAACTTATGAGGAATAAATCTTGTTGTAGATTATGATTTCCTTAAACTTTTATATTACAATCTTATTTAAGCCTAAAAAGAAAAATTAAAAATCGCCAAATGAATAATTACCGTAAAAAAATTAGAAAAAATGGAAATTTGCAAAAAAAATATAAAAAGGCCAATACTGGCAGTAAGTGCATTAATATTTTTTTCAATTCTAATAAATCTTTAATGTTAACAATTCTGTAGTTTTAGGTAGACAACGTAACTACTTAGCTAGTTTTTAGGACATAAACCATTGTATTTACACTTTTATTGTTGAGTTTCTTGATAATCACTCCTATTACATTTTGCGTTGTCGACATAATACAACGACCCCTCACTAAATTAAATTGGTATTCCCTTTGTCGACATCAACATTTATCGATGACTTTTTAATTTTATTTCGTATTTTGTAAGAATATGTGATGTTGAATTTTTCTTGTACCGACGGCGATTTCGTCGTCTTGGCTTTTAAAAACCACTGAAATGCCAACAAAATTTAAAATAGAAAAGATATAAATAACAAGTTTGACCCAATACAGAAAATTAGTTGAAGAAATGGAAAATCTCGACGTGATAGAAAAAAACTTAAATGATATTCTTTTTAAGCATTTGAAATCTTTCCAAAACATTAAATTTTTTTAAAGGAATATTTCTCTACAGAACAGTGTTATCGATAAGCAGTCGACGTCGTCATAAGAGCATTAGGAAATACAAAATTAAAATCAAATTGAAGTTGACATCAATATAAATGACCGGTCAAAAGTGACGACGATATCGCCGTCGCCAAGTATAATAAGGGTGAATATAAAACCGCTCAAATATGGTATAACCATATTTCATTAAAACGTTTTGGATAATTGTCCATTTGAAAATTTTTAAAAAATTACGAAAAGCACTCAATATTTTCTTGGGTTATTTTTTTATTTTTGATTTTAATCAATTTTGCAGAGAGCTATTTTGCATACAGCCCCCTCATTCATAATAAAATTAACCAATTTTTTTAATTTTAAGTTCCTACGATATTTAAATTCTCAATTTTTCTTGATACTCCTGACAGATTAGCTTCCCATCTAAGTTAAAAAATATTTTTCCTTTAATGAACATACCAGGGGTGCCTTTGGTAAGTCGTACATAATAAGAAAACGATAACTTATACACTTTTGTCAGATATAGGGAAATTAAAAAATCTTATTTGTGAGTTTTTGCAAAAGTTTATTACTACCGTATGGAAAACAATTTTCGTTTGTTTATTTAGACACATAAACTTAAGGCTTGTTTCTTTTTTTAATTTTTAAAATTTCAAATAAAGGAAAAAACGCAAAATGAGATTTCACAAAGTATGTTATATGGTAGCACAAACTGAAATAATTCCCGCAAACGTCAGAACGTTAATATGGCGACAAAAAGAGAGAATGGAATTAACTTCTATTATTATATCATGGTTTAAAGTTTATATAAATACACTTTAACTCAAACAGCTTGTGAGCAGTCTTTGAAAATGTGGAATTGTATCGTTTTTTACTCAAAAAATAATAGTACTTAAAATACAATAAATGTTTTCAAAACCAACGTTACCATTTTTGGATTTTTTCTCTCAATTTTGAAAGATCTTTTTGGGATTTTTAGAATGGTATTGAAATAGTTTTTATTATAAAAAATACTATTTTTACAATATAAAGAAAATAGAATAGTAGAAAATAGAAAGTTAATGTTAACAATATTTGTATTCAAAAATAAATTCTATATTTTAACCAATTTAAGTAATTTTATAAAAAATAATTTGGTAACAATATTGAAATTGATTTGACAATTGAAAATTTTCACATATATGTCTTTTGGCTTAAAATCCGAAATATGCATTGATAAAATTTTTAATTCGAAGAAATTTTTGAATGAAATAAAAATATTAAAACTTGTTTTGTAGTAACTAACCAAAATTACTCTAAATTCGATTTTATGGGTGAAGATGACAAATTTTTACAAATAATTACGTCTTCCATAGTATTTTCTACAGAAAGTTTGACTGTATTGTTGCTAGTTTAAATATTTTTTAACCTTACAATTTTGCTTCCGGTTTTTTATAATAAAATCGTACTTTAACTAGTTGCAGATATGCACTCAAGATAGCTTACGAATTTAATGTAAAGGATTATAGTAGATTAAAAATAATAAATAAAATGGTAAAATAAAAGCTTTTAGCAATGGCAACGTTCTTCAGAATAATAAAATGAAATTGAATCATGCATGGGAAGTAGTAATTACAAATATAGTAAAAAATAATTTTTAATTTTTATATTGATTGAATAAATTTGCGGGCTAAGAGCATTATAAATATATAACATTAAATATAAAATAAAGGCACCGATGATTACATATTACAAATATTTTCATAATTTTTTTAAATAAAAAACATAGTCCCAGGTATGGTCTCGATATAATATTTTCAAACAATATGAAAGGAAATTGAATATTTATTGATTTCATAGAAAGCGGACGTATTTTAATCAAATAAATAATAATAAAAAAATTAATTTAAATTAAAAAAAAAAAAAATTAGATACGAATTTTATATATACGAAATAATATAATAATGTATAATAATCCTTCTACATCTGAGAGTGGCGGAAGACCTCCAGACGATTTATCATTGCCTCATTTAAATATAGATGGTGCCGGCAATTCTTGTCAATTATCTAAAATTGTTGAAGAATTCACGGAAGTTAATAAAAATAAGATGGCAATTAAGCAAAATTTTCTCAATTCCAACGAAACATTAAATGAAATGGATATGATGGAATCAAGCTCAAATTCTTGTGAAACGATTCAAGAGTGCATTGTTTCAAAGGAACCCAATATTGAACAAATTATTCATCTCCAGGATTTCCAAGAAGAATTTCTAGATAAATTTCAAAATATCAATGGCAAACGTCAGAAGCGGTCTTTCGAAGGTGAAGTAAAAATTGATCTAACTAATCTTAAAGTTCGGAACGGTAATTATAAAGATTCTGTTAATCGTTCTAATAGATTTTCAATACTAGGAGATTTAAATTTAGAGCAGGAACAATTAAAAAATAATAAATCTAGTTTAAATAATAATTATAATAAAAAAGACGGCAATTTAGGAAAAAATATCAAATCTGTAAATGCTTTTTGTCCACCAATATTTCTCCAAGGTGTGAACGTTAAATCTCTTATTGACCAACTCGGTTCAAAAAACATTGAATTCAAAATACAAAACCAAACCAAATTTAAAAGTAAACTATATCTAAAAGATGCATCAGTTCACTCTGAAATGATGCAGTTATTAAAAGAAAAAGAAATTGCTTCATATTCTTACACTCCAAAGGAGTTTAAACGTCAGAGTATAGTATGCAGGGGTCTATACTACAAATCCGATGAAAATGAAATAAAACTACACATTGATAAAATTGTCCCTGATACTATTGATTCAGTTACCAAATTTTCAACTGAGTTTTCGAAAAAAAAAGGTATTGATACAGGTTTATTTCTAATTACGCTTAAACCGAATAGAAACATTAAGGAGATTTTAGGTATAAGATATATCTTAAATCAAGTTATCTCGTGGGAACGTCCGAAGAAAAACACAAAAATACCACAATGTTGGAGATGTCAACATTGGGGACATTTTTCAAAAAACTGTAGTCGCCCATTTGCTTGCATGAAATGTGATAAAAAGCATCCACCGGGTGAATGTTCTTTTATTTTTGATAACGAAACTTCTGCGTTTTGTGTTAATTGTAACAAAAAAGGACACACATCCAATTATAAAGGTTGCCCGACTTATAAACAGTTTTTGTTATTAAGGGAAAAATCTATGAAAGAAAGAAAATTTCGAAAAAACGTAGCTGCTGCCAATGTGGAAAAGGCATTGATTGCACAAAATATAGGTATCGCGAATGGAACTTTTGCTAATGTGTTAAAAGGTTTTAAGGAACCTTCTCCACAAGGTCTTCATAAAAAACCTGATATTGTTAAAGAATTTTTGGAAATTGCTAAATTATTTTGTGAACCTGAACCTATTACATTAGAAAATAGAATCAAGTATTTTTTAAAAAATTTTAAAAATATGTCAGTGGATCAAGCTAAAAAGGAATGCTTGAGTATAATGAAAGATGTTCAAAATGTATATGGTCCGTAGATGTATGAATTTGTTGACTTATAACGTAGGATCTCTTGTAAATATAAGCAGGAAAATTGAACTTAGCAAATTATTGAATCAATTTGATATTGATATAGCGTTTTTGCAAGAATTACATGTATCAAAAAATGTGCACATTTCTTTAGATAACTTTATAGTTTTAAAAGATGATAGCGTATTAGGAGTCGGTTTGGCAGTAAGAAAATCTATTTCGTATTCAAAGGTAGATATATTAAATTTAAAGTTTCAAAATGTTTTTGTTGAAGTTGATATTTCTATTAATGGTAGTTTGAAAAAGATTCTTTGTGGGTCTATATATATTCCAAGCAACTGTGGTCGTCATATTATTAGTTCGGGTCTTTCAACAATACTAAATTTTTCAAGAAATTATGATAGTTTGATCATAGGTGGTGATTTTAACTCAAAAAATATATCTTGGGGAGATTCAATAAACAATTTCAATGGTGAAGTCTTATTGAACTGGCTTCAAAATGAATCATTTTCACTTACAAGGATTTGCGATTCTTATCCCACTTTTCCAGGAGGTTCTTCTCACCTAGATCATTTTATAATAAGTAATGATTTTTTTAGTTCTGATGTTGGAAATTATAGCACATACACACTTCCAACATTCTCAGATCACATTCCACTGAAATTACAAATTAAATTTACTGATTTTAATTTTTTGTTAAACATTCCTGAATATTGTGTTTCATTTAAGAATACTGATTGGAATTCGTTTAAATTTGATGTAAGTTCCACCTTGCTAAACCACTTTCCACCCGATAACAGAAATTTATCAAATGGCGAAATCGATTATTTTATTGATGAATTTGTTACTACAGTGAATTTTATAACTAAAATCCATTCTAGAAATTTAAAAAAATCAGAGCGAAAGTTTATTTTATCGGAAACTGTGGCAAAACTTATAAAAATAAAATATAATTGGCAGAAAGATCTAAAGAGAATATATTGTCAAACTCTTAATAGAAAACACCCAGATTATTTGCTTATCTCAAAACAAATAGAATTAATTAAAATTATTATTAAGGAAAGAATAGAAATGGAGCAGGCAGAAATTTTTTCTGAAAAACTTAAAAAAATTAGACCGGGCCCATTTGCTTTTAAAGAAATTTTTAATATTGTAGGAAAGAAAAACAAATCATTTGTTAAAGATATATCTGTTAATGGTGCAATTTTTAAGGATACATGTCAAAAATTACATATTTTAAAAGATCACTTCTCCTCTATATACCAAAATTTTTCTTTAAATAGAGACACAGCGACTATTGAGCGAACAATTAATGATATTTGCTCACAAGTCCCAAATAGTATTGTAACTTTTGATAACAGTTTATCTTCGTTGAATGTTCAAGACAATTCAATTTTTACTTCTCTTAGTGCTGTTGTAGAGCTATCCAAATTAATAAATAACAAAAAATCGTGTGGTTTAGATAACATCTCAAATTATTTAATTAAGAAATTTCCAAAAAATGCTTTTAAATATTTAACAATAATTTTTAACAATTGTTTAAATAATTGCCATTTTCCTAAAGATTGGAAAAGTGCAAAAATCATACCTATTCCAAAACAGAAAAATAATTATGATATCGAAAACTTAAGACCGATTTCTCTTTTATCTAATTTGGGAAAACTATTTGAAAAAATTATTCGTACTAAAATGGATTTAGGTTTGGCTGAGCCATATATTTCTCAATATCAGTTCGGTTTTAAAAAAGGAAACTCTACTACTCACGCGCTATTAAAATTTCATAACGACGTAGTACAACATCTTAGGAAACGTCAGTGCACGGTTGCAATTTCACTTGATATTGAAAAAGCTTTTGACAGAGCGTATCATAATGGTATATTGTACAAAATGATTTCTATAGGTTTTAGAGCAAATATAGTAAAGCTTTTTAAAAGTTTCTTTGATGATAGAAGTTTTTGCATTGAAATTGATAAATCTATTTCACAACAAGGTACTATTACATGTGGAGTTCCACAAGGTTCAATTTTGGCACCACATTTATACAATATATTTATTTCGGATTTCCCACACATTTTTAATAATTCTTTGGGAATCCTTTATGCAGATGATTCTCTTTTATATGCTCATGATGAATCACCATTAGTTGCACTGCAACGTGTTTCTGCACATCTTAATCACGTTAATGATTTCTATTCGTTTTGGGGTATTAAAATAAATGTTTCAAAAAGTCATGCAATGTGCTTACGAAATTCATCAGGAAAATGTAATTATAAAGTTGTTCCAGAAAGCAAAAGTTTACAACTATTTTTAAATAGAGATGAAATTTTGTTTAAAGATAATTTTAAATACCTTGGAGTAAATTTCACCAAGCTGTTAAAGTTCAATAAGCACGTTGCATTTACTCTGGAAAAAGCTAATAAAATTAAAGGAGCTTTTTCAAAGTTGTTCAACAATAAATCTTTATCATCTAAAACCAAATTGCTCATATACAAAGTCAGTATTAGACCAATGTTGTTATATGCTTTTCCAGTTTGGTTTTCTATATCGCCTACTTTTATGAAAAAATTGGAAATATTTGAAAGACATATTTTACGAAAATGTATAGGAAGAAATTATAAAACTCGTTTGAAAAGATTTTCAAATAATTTTATCTATGATAAAGCTTCAGTATCACCAATCTCTGAATATGCACTTAATATAATGAAACGTTTTATTGATAAGTTGACTTATTTTGAAGGCGATGTAATACAAGATTTATTATCAAGTGAAATTGAATTTAATTGGTCAAATACAAATTATCTGTCCGCAATTGGTATTTTGCGGGAGCAACCGGAGAATATTTCTGGACAGCATTTTTATCAGAGAGTTACTCCCGGCATTCACAGAGGGTAACATATTTTATTTTTAGTTTTAAGGTCTAGTTATAAGATTAGTTTTAAGTTTATTTTAAATAGATACATATAACATGTATCTTTAAATGAAAGTGTCGGGAGCAAACACTGTTTTTTTCTTGTTATAATTTAATCACAAATAATTGTAATTTACTACTTTTAATTGTTTATGCATGTTGCACTTTTTCATTCTTACTATAATTAAAACAATACTTTACAATTTTAAGTTTCCAAAATTATGTATTACTTAAATCTCTGTCATAATTTTATTTTGAAGTCTCAATAAATAATAATAATAATAATAATAATGAAAGGAAATTGTATTTTTATAACAAATTTTTCAAAGCAAATTACCAACAACAAAGATAAACTATTGTAAAATAAGTCGACGATAAACCCTATAACATGATAACAGGGGCCTGTGAATTGAACAATTGTAAAGCTTTGTAAAAGGTATTTCAAATAAAACAATCTCATTCCACAAAGTAAAAATAAAAAGCAAAAAAAAATACAAATTTTATTCAATTGGCTATTTGGCAGTAAGTAATAAAATAATTTGCCATTATTTAATAACAGCGCCATCTGTTGCGCACAATGTTTAAAATATCCCGTTTTCAAAAATAAAAGATGGCTTAAAGTATGCAGTACCTTTAAATCGGTAAAAAAAAATCGACGTACTTTCTTTTGCTTTTACTCCACTTTCTCTTGGAAATAATATATTTTTGCGAAAAATATTGTAATCAGGATACTAAGGTAGCTTCTCACAAAATTTTGTTAAAATCCATCCAGTAGTTTTTACGTGATGCGAACACAGAAAGACCGACTGACAGACATACAGACAGACAGGAAAAAAGTTTATATTTAATTATATGTAAAGATTATTAAGTAATAGGCCCTAAGTACCGCGACCCAATGGATTTTCTGTACAGCCTTTGTGTTTACCAAGCTACTTCTAGACCGCGGATAATACTGGTCGGCAAAAAATAAAAAAAGTCCGGAGCTTGAACCTTGTTATGTGATTTTAATGGACTTTTATGTGCTGAAACCAATTTTGTTCACAGAATTTTTCTATCCCGTATAATTTTACAGACATTCTTATTGAAATAAAATCAAAGTATTAGATATGTAGTTATTGTGATAACAATGGTCGGCAAAAATAAAGTCGGGAGCTTGAACCCTGTTGTGTGGTTTTAATGTAACTTTTATGTGCTGAGTCGAAATCTGTTTGATTCTATCACGTCTAGTTTTGAGATATTATTATTTAAATAAAATACAGATATTGAAATATTTAATAATCTTAATGTGATACATAATGCTAGTGAAAGAGGGTACCTGCACTTAATTGTGAATAAAATCAACATTTGTGCGTCAATTTTCATCATTTATGGCTTATTTTACTCCTAGTATACCTAGCTTTCCGAATAAAGACAATATTTAATATTTAAAGATTTAACTATTTTACGAATTTTTGAAATCAAAAAAAAAATATTTTTTATTAAAAATAGTTTTTTCGCCAATTCTGAATAACTCCGAAACAGGAATTACGGGTAATTTTATTCCGCATCTTTTGGTGTTTCAATTATTAAAATCGAACAATCCGTTAAAGAATTATTTAGAAATAATATTAGCCATGCACATAAAAAAAATGTGTACGTGATACGCGAAAACTGAAAGTGAATTTGAGTTTAACGAGTTGAGATCACCATATTTCACATATTTATGTTCAAGGATCAATTTTTTTGAGACCAGTGTAATTTTATACTATGAGCGATCATTCATATCCCCTGGGGACTATATGGAGCCTCCTAGGAATTTTGTTCTATAAGACCCCAAACATGACACGTGCAAAGAACGTATTCCGTAGTCTCATCGTCCAGCAAGTATCTGCAAGTAACGAACACCAATAGACCATCTCGTAAATAGCTTTAATCTACTCTTAATAAAAGCCATGATTCACTATCATACTCAGTCGTACGATTTGTCAAAAATTGCATGTGTGCTCAAAAAGTATGATAGAGTGGATTAAAAGCGTATGTGTGTGACTGACTTTTTGACAGTCTGTACGATTTGATAATCTTTTGAACAAAAATCATAAAATAGTATTTTTCCATGCGATCAGAGTTGCAAAATCTTGTTTTGTATGAAACGATTTTTTAAGTAGGACAGAATTCTGTCAGATTTTTTTGTGATTAAATCGTACTATTGGGTAGGATAGTGAAGTGATAGAAACCTTTGGGATTTAGACTGAGATGACGTGATAAAACGTTTTGCTTGACTGAGCCATGTCAGAGATTCCCCATGCTGAGAGAACTCTGCTTTGATCCAAGCATCAGTTTTTCCTTAGAATAACAGCTGGACATGCCAAAGAAGGGTTGTGCTTATATAAGTCGACGTCGGACCCCTAGGTTGTAACTAGTTTTTTTAATTATTATATTTTGGTTTACAAAAGAAGGAGTTTATGATACGAATTTTCGCATAAAAGCGAATTGAATTTTATTACCAGGAGACGAGAGAAGACAGGTCCACAGCGAGGACTATAGGTCCTATTCTTAACTGACGTAAATTATTTATTAATTCAAAAAATGAATGTAAATTTAACAAAAAGGAACTACATATCCCCCAAGAAATAAATGTCATTTTAGTAGTAATTTATTATACCGATGTTTGGCGTTATTTCTTGCCTGCTTTGAAATAAATATTTTAAAAACGTGTTCTTTTTATTATATTTCCCTTTATTTGGGAAATGCAAGTAACTTTGATATAAATTAAAATTTTATTTGAAAAATCAAACTTCTAAAGGGTTAACTAGATTTTAATTTTGATGAGTAATTTAATTTTTTTGCTTAGACAATTTTTATTAACTCCAGTCCTTAGTCAAATGTATTGACTTATTGAGTTTTTTTAGGTGTATGTAATCGATGAAATTTATCTACACAAATTTACACTTTAAATCTTTAAAATTGTTTTGTTTGGTTTTGCTCACTTCATTTTAAAATCAATCATTAATAAATAACATACTTCAATAGAAGTATGACCTTCTGTTTGTGTGCGCATCACATGAAAACTACTGAATGAATTTTAATAAAATTTTGTGCGGATTTACCTTAGTGTCTTGGCTGAAATATAGAATGCCTTTTTCCGAAAAAATATCTCATTTCTAAGAGAAAGTAGCGAAAAAACTTGACAGGACCTTTTATTTTCGAAAGCAGGATATTTTAAACACTGTTTAAATAATTCTACAATAATTTTAGAAAGGTATGTATATAAATTCTAGAATTATATCCTGGGTTGGATACCTCTATATAAAGAAAATACATACATTATAACTGAAACACTATATAAGTAAGAGTCTTAAAATTTGGTGTGGATTAGTTTGAAAGCAAAATCGATAGAATATTGTTAGGGCGCCCATGATGAGGCGGGCACAGCTAACTTAAAAAAAGGTACCGTATTTATTTTTCTCGTAAATACGTTGGTTAGACTATCTGTAAGGAAAATAACACGGTTACACAAAGCTTACAGGAAATTTGTACATCACTTGACGCACACCATCAATGGATTTAAGTATGGGTTGCTTGTTTGGACTAAAGGGACCTTGCAAGCTGACGAAAGGGACCTTATCTTGCCAGGGGTCGAAATTGAGTTTTTGATGTTTTTCGATATTATGTCGATAGTACAAATTTCTGGACAGAACATAAAAAACAAAAATCAGATAAAAATTTAAGAAATTGACGAAGTTATATCGTTTGAAAGTTATTAGTTCATAAGTATATTTTTGATATAATCGAAGTTAAAAATGAACAACAAACTAGTTTGTGTAAGTTTTCAGTTGTCAAGACAGCCTTATTGAATATATTAAATGTGAAATAAAATATATTTTGTAGTTGATATCGTGTGATGCAACAGAAAACATAAAATTTTGTTTTATCCCTGGCAAGATAAGTCCCCTTTCGTCAGCTTGCGTCACATATTAACGATTAAAAAATATATTAATTTTACATAAAAACAAGTTACTATATTTTTATAGTAAGCAGAAAATTTATATAAAAGAAAACAACCCAAAAACTGCAACCAAAGTGAGAGTTCTTCTACGTGGCCAAAATTACCACACACACACCCCTTATGTTCTTTTTCAATAGTTTTTGCAACAAATTCTAATCGATTCTATGGCAACGGCAACTTATAAAAACAGGAATACAGGAATACATCGATATGTATGTATGAATGAATGTATGTATGTATCAGAGAATGAAAGTATCATTATTAGTACTTATTAAGTATTTGAGACAAAACATGTATAAATGTGTATAGCTACAGCTCAAACAACATACCATATACACATATTCATATCAATTTCAACTTAAATAACTACAAGTATAGGTAGAGAATAAGTGTTCGCAAACTTGTTCATTATTTTTCGCAATATAACCAAGAATAAGTAAAAGTTGGATAAAGTATTGGTTATACCCATACTTGTAAGTATAGAGTGGGAAAAAGTACAAGTATGTAAATAATCTAAGTATACTTAGAGTATTTTATAAATATATGTAACTATATGTATTAATTATTTTACAATTTAAAAATACGTTCATTCCTTCATCCTAGTTATTTTGGTTTTCCATACTTAACCAATGTTCGGTTATAAACAAAATATTGCTAAACATCATACACCGTTTTATACACACAATTACTAAAAGTAGTTGTTTTACTTATAAGTATACTTAGAGTATTATACCTACTTTTCCATACTTGTAAGTATTAGGTAGTTATAAGTATGGGTATGAGCGATACCCATCACATTATCTACCTACAACCAGTTGTAGGTAGATAATGTGTTTAAGTTCGTTGTGTATATTTAATGTTTGTTATAAGTATTGTGTAACCCATACTTATTTCACTGCAAATGCGTATGTGTAGGTATTTTCTGTGTTATAATTATAGGTGTAACTAATACCCAAACTACATTTATTTAATAAGTACTTTTTGTCAGTCTCTGGTATGTATGTAAAGTTTTTTTTTAATTTCCTTCAGACGTCTGTATGTAAAAATTCAATTAAAAGTCTGCTTTTATTTTTATAGTTTAGTTTTGCGAGTAGTTCATTATAAATAAAGTTTTTCAAACACAAATTCTGGAAAACAGGAAAACAATAATTTTATTTGTGCAAAGAAATCGTAATTTGATATAAGTTAAATAAATGACTTGAAAACAATGTCATCATAGGCAAGCAGTTTAATCTCAAAAATGCAAGCCAATTTCACTCTATATTATGTTGCACAAGCTGCATGAGTAGTCCTAACATAGACTCTGCATCATTCAGAAATACCAATTGACTGCGATTCGAGAGGTTGAAGATATGATTTTGGTTGACGAGCCTCACAGTGGTTTTAAAACATTTTATTTTGGAAATAACTCGGTAGCTCATGAACCACTAAAAATATCTTATTGAAATTTCACAGAGGCAAAGCAGTTGCGGATGGCCGGTAGCCTTAAGGGATTTGTGAGTAAGCCCCCAAATTTGGGTACCACGGGCATACATTTTTTTAAATTTCGTAAAAAGTTTATTTATAAGTTAAATAAAGAAGCTATCTATGGAGGCACCATTCAGCTTTAATTTACTTTGTGTCATTTTAAATTCCTTCATATAGGTTAGGTTAGGTTACTGCCTGCTTAACCTTGTATAGAGGAGGAGAAAGAGAATGAAATAGCTCACTTGGGTCCATTATGTTGGTCCCTTTGTGATACCTGCAGATAAGAGGAGGGATAGACAGAGAAAATAGAAAACAAAGTTAGACTGAGAAATTAGAGAAAGAAGTGAAAGAAGTGAGAAATTAGAGAAAGAAGTGGGTAGAAGGTCATAGACAGGGTGCTAGCCGTGAAGGCACTATTGGACTTGACATATGTTGATGAGCAACTATGTCACTTCAGTTGGAAGAGGGTTAGAAAACCAACCGCAGTTCCTTAAAAAGGAGTTAATCCTGATTGGTTCCAGAGATGAAACACACGAGAGGCTTTCAAGCATCTTCGTCCCAAGTATTGTAGGCGACAGTGTTCTAATGCAGGACAATGACAGAGAAGGTGTTCAACCGTTTCCTCCTCTTCTTCATCCTGGCAACTTCTACAGAAATCATTATAGGGGATACCCATCCTGCTTGCATGGGTTCCTAATAAGCAATGCCCAGTGACTATTGCTATTAAGTCGCGTATCTGCACTTTCTGCAGCCGAAATAGCGAGACCGTTTTCTTTTGGTCCATCAAGGGCCAGATTGTCCTTGCGATCGAGCAAGTCGACTCATTGGACCATCTGGCCTGAGCTATGTTGTGAAGGGCAAAGTTGATGCGGTGTAAACAGGCCGAGAGGGGAATACCACAATAGATGTATATGGCATCATCGTGCAATAGTGTTCCCTTCTTGGCTAGTTCATCGGCAGCACAGTTGCCTTGATTAGTCCCATGTCCCCTCACCCATTTAAGGGTGACTGTCGAATTTTCGCCATCTCATTTAAGGATGTCCGGCATGCAAGGACAAGATTTGATGTGCTATACACACCTATAAGGGACATGATAGCGGCTTTACTATCAGTACAAATCCAGATATCTCTGTCTGATATCCTGTGATACTTTAGCCAGTTAGCCGCCTTTTTAATAGCAGATATTTCTGCTTGTATGACATTGCAGTCATTCGGAAGTCTTCCTTCATATAGAGATTAGGCAATTTACGTATTGGAACATTCCTAATTGGAACATCTTAACATTTATAATTTTATTTTATAACGTCATTTTATTATTTGTTATAGTGGCCAAATCATACACCTTCTGTAAAAACTTCAAGTATGTGTAGCTATAACGGTTCTGTAACAGACGAGCAGACAGTCATTGCAGCGACATTAAGGGTTACGTTTTTAGCCTTTCGGTGCGGAAGCCTAAAAACAGCTGTGAAAGTGGGATATTTTAAACAACAGAAGGCGCCAATTGAATAAAATTTGTATTTTATTTATATTTTTACTTTGTGGAATTACAACGTTATGAAAATATTTTTAACACCTTTTACAGAGGTTTACAATAATTTTTGGAATTTTATATAAATTTTAGAATTTTATCCAAATAAAGAAAATACGTATGTATCTGCATGAATTTTAACAAAATTTTGGAGGATGTACCATAGCATCTTGATTCCAATATGGGATACTTTTTTTCCGCAAAAATACCTTATTTCAAAGGGATAATAAAGAAAAAAATAGTAAAGGTACGCCGACTTTTTTGCCGAATTGTAGGCATCTTTTATTTTTGAAAGCGGGATATTTTAAATACGGTTGTGCAACAGATGGTGCTGATTTAAAATAATGACAAAAAATTAAGTACTTACTGCCAAATAGCCAATTAAATAAAATTTGTATTTGATTTGTATTTATACTTTGTTGAATTACATTGTTATTAAAATATTTTAAACACCTTTTACAGAACTTTTTAATAATTTTTAGAATCTTAGAATATAAAGTAAATACATAAACCATAACTGAAGCACTTTAAAAATAGGAGTCTTACAATTAGACCACTTTTACACCTTGCAATAAACGCCGCAACTTTTTCATACAAATTTTTTCTTGTTAGTAAGAGGGGTTGGGAGGCAAGCGGGGTTGAAAAAGTTGCACGACAAAGCCTGATTAGGCATTTTTTGTTTTTGATTATTTTCATTTTATTTTTTTAAAGTGTTGTATACTTTTTGACTATAGAAAAAAACGACAAGTTGTATTTTTGTTTTATAAAAAAATTATTTCCAAATTATAATTTAAGATATATATGTATATATAAAAATTTAATTTTAAACAAAAATGTCACAAGCACAAATTGGGCGGTACTCTTAGTTTCGGAGTTACGGACCCCTTTAAATTTGTATGTAAAATATGGTAAATCTCGACTATTTTAGGGTAGAATGAGGTAATATGCGTGCGATTGTAAAGGTAATTAAAAGTATAATCCAAATAAAATGAAATTAATAAAACTAAATCAGCCAAATGCGAGTCAGAATCACACACGTATGGTTTTGACTATGTTCAGTTCAACTTTAAAAATTCAAGTCTATAATTTTTTACGTCTTATGAGCCATACTTTATTTTTAAATTGTTTTTTCTACTAGATCATAGTACTAAATATCCTGTATAAATATCAAGTGTTTGCCTACAAGGTTAAGAAGAGAAAGGCAAATTCCGCAACTTTGAGCTTTTAAGGGAACACCCCATTATTATTAAATTTATTTTCCTTTCTTGTTGTTACTGTAGATATTGTTAAATATAATATGTGTAAGTTTTAAGTGTCAATATAAGGTTATATATGTAAAATTATAAAAATAAAATTATTTTTATTTTTTATATTTTTCCATAACTTCACACACTCTGTATATACTCGCGTTAAAAAAAAACAGTCATATTCGCGAAAACTGCATCACTATCGAAATACTCATTATATTTTAGTTATTATTGTTATAGCTTTATAAAAAAATAATAGGAGCCTACCTATTGCGGTAAAAAAAGGCAATATAAGTGAAAAATATGTCCCTGTCCTCACACAGTAATTCACCTCCTGTAAAAATTTAAAGACTCTAACTATTATAGTTCAAAATTTAGACCGTATACATGCAAATCTCCTTACTATTTATTTATATAAATTGTAACTTTAGTCCTCTTACTTATTAAGAAATAAACACATATACGTGAAAAACGAGCCTCTTTCGGAACACCCTAAAAGTTTTAGTAGTTGTTGTTATAGCGGCCACAGATGTACACCTTCTGTGAAAATTTCAAGAGTCTACCTATAACGATTCCAGAGATAGAAGGCGCTGACAGACATTGTAGCGAAAACAATCTTTTTGTCAGAAAGAACATAGACAAGAAAATCCTTTAAAAAAAACTTTTTTTTGTGCTTGCTTGATATTTTATAATATTTTTCATTAATGTCAATTTAGTTAGATAGTACTTTTAATTACCATTCCAGTAATACTCATTCCATTAAATAGTTGAGATATACAAAACTTTACGTAGTAACTTTAGAGGTCCGTAACTCCAAAACAAATTAAAATTAATTTTACAACAATATATTACTTATTTTTAAATATTTATAATGTGTGTGTGTTAATATTATATTAAGAATGTTTAATCGCTTAATCATAATAAAATACGTTTAGTTGACAATACAGTTTTTTGTTTATTTATTAATAACACAAAAAAGCATAAAAAACAAAACTTTCAAAAATAAATATTTTGAAAAAATTCAAATGTAAAAGAATACAGGGTTTCGAAGCAACTTTAAAAAAGAATAGGAAAAAAACTCGGCGTTTGTTGCAAGGTGTAAAAACGGTCTTAGTATGGAATACTTTCAAAGGCAATTCGAGCAAAATAATGTTGTGAATTTTGATTCACAAAAAGAATTTTACATCCTTTAAAAGGATAATTTTCATGACATGAGTGTTTTAACTAAATTTACTAATAGATATTATTAACAAATAAACTATTAAAAAAAAACGCTTGACTTGAATAAAATTAGATTAATTTACTTTACTCTAACATTTTTTTTGATATCAAGAAAAAAAGTTTGTAAGAAGACTAATTATCAAAAATTAACAAGCGAATATAGAATAAAAAAAAAACTAAGAAACTGTATATAAACAAAAGAAAGGAAAAAGCGAAATAAGTTTCATTGTTCAATAAGTGTGTCGTAGTTGTTTTGTTAATCAAACAAACTCCTGCCTTGGCCACTCCATTACAAAGTATCCTTTCCATTTCATACTGTTTACTTTCCTCGTTCCACAACTTTAGTTTCTTAGAAAAGATGCTTTTGTCTTGCCAATACCATGATAGAACTTTTTTATTTCTCCATTATAATTTCCATTTAAGCAGGTTTCTTTGCAGTAAAATAATCTTGTGCACAAACACAAGAAGAATTACAATGAAATAGTTAAGAATCAAGATGTAGAGAGAACAAAAAGCAGCTGGAGATGATTGAAGAAACAAAAGTGGGTCAGTCAACATGATTTAAGAAAAGAAGTCCTTCTAAATAGTTTTTTTGTAAAGCTGAATTTTACTAACTCACTTTCACACATAATGACAATATTTTATAAGCCCTTTCACATTATTTATATTACATTTCCCTCAAGTTCTTATTTAACTGTCACATCGCACTATCCACGAACATACTCAACTTCCTCTCTTTGTTGTGTGCACATAACTGACGTAACTGTTGTGGTTGTTTGCAAAAAGTGTTGACACTGGGGATGCCATAAAAGGGTTAACCCATCATTAACCCATCGTCTTCCTTGTCATCAGCCTTCTTGCCGTATTTTACATGTCAATAAGTTTAAGAGTGGTCTGTTTTGCATATTATAAACAATAATTATAAACTTTTTGTGCTGACGTGTGCTTTGTAGTCTTTGTGGTGGTTCGCGTGCCCAGGCAATTTTTGAAGTGAAAACTTCTGTAGGTACGTTGAGCACTTTTTGGTTGAAAAAAAAAATATTGAACTCAAAAACCGTCGTCAACATTATGCACGATTTGGTTAAAGAAAAATTATTGAACTCGCATCATCGTCACCATGGTCAACATAACGTTGGTTTTTATAGATAGGTCTGCGTGATTAATTGTCTGACTGACTAACTGTCTGACTGTTTGACGGTCGGGCTATTTGACGGTCTGACTGTGTGACGGTCTGACTATTTGACAAACTGACGGTGTGACTCACTGTTAGACGGTCTGACGATATGACGGTCTGACGATATGACGGTCTAACGATATGACGGTCTGAATGTCCGACGATCTGAGTGTATGGCTGCCCGACTGTTTGATGATCTGACGGTCTTGCTCACTATCTGACGGTCTGACAAACTGACGGTCTGACAGCCTGACTATCTGACGGTCTGAATATTTGATGGTCTGACTATCTGACGGTCTGACTAATTGACGGTCTGACTGATTGTTTGGCTGACTGACTGACTATCTGAAGGACTGTGTGACTATCTGAATAAACTGTCTGATGGCCTCACTGACTTACTACTGGTTTGTCTGACTGACGGTCTGGCTATCAGATGGTCCGTCTGACTGTTCTATCCATCGGTATTCCTGCCATTTAGTTTGACTTTATGCAAACAAATGAAAGCTGTAATTTCATTCATTCCATTGGCACAATGATAATTTTAACAGACAACCGTTAGCAACATTGCAATGTTTTAGTTTGAAAAAAAACTAAACGTAACAAGTTCTGATTCTCTCTGATACAGATTTTGTGCTGATTCACTCAACATGTTTATATTGCTCACTGTAACATATATTTTTATAAAGGAGTTTATGCGTGTTAGTGTAATAATATGATATGATACATACATATACTTAGATATGTATGTATATGTATATTTTCCAAAAAAAAATGTAATAAGAGGACATTTAAAAAAGAAACTAAACTTGTAGAGCCGAAAACAGTAGTAAAACTGTTAACTCCAATAATAAAAAGATTATTATCAATATTTGTATTTAATTATTCTATGAAAACTTAAATGATCCTTTTGCTTTGTATTTCATAAAAAAAATTGTGGGAAAAAGTAATTCAAAGTTACTTAGTTTTTACTGCTATTGGCAGTCCCAACGACTGGCCTGCACATTTTTTTTTTTTAATTTAACGAATGAATTTAAAAGTAATTTAAACATATTTTCATTTTTTTCTTTTTTGGTAACAGTGATATATTCGACCTTGTAGTATCTTGAACTTTCGGTTATTGGTTATAATTATTTTTTTGATGATATGTTGACGAAAATGCAAATTTAAGATGCATAGATTTGAAGAAAGCTTAAGAAGAATGAAACGATCCATATAATGCCTTAAATACATTCTGCTAAATTACATTTTCACATTTTTCTTTAAAATTAATTATCTAATTTGTAAAAATTATTCTGTCGACCTCATTGAGTAGTAGTTGGAGAGAATTCACGAACTTAAGCAATACATTTATATGAAATTAAATTTTGATCTTTCAGCAAACTTTCAATTGGTTCGTAATTATTTTTTTAATATCGGATTTAGTTTTCAGCAAGAATTTTATCTTTTGGTGAATTTTGTCCAAAATAGAAATTGCTAAAATTTCTATTTTTTTACATAGAGATGAAATTTGAAGTCAAGCTTAAGTTCGATTTATACTCTCTGAGAAAGATTAATTTAAATTAGAAATTAGGTGATAATATTAAAGAAAAAATTTTGAAAATTTAATTTTAGTACGTCATCAGCACTCTTCGTATTTATCTACTTCGGGTAGTGTTTATTTGTAAACGTCATCTATTTAACCAACCAAAATCAGATAAAGGATTATGAGAAGGATTTCGTTCTCAGTTGGTGAGAACGAAATCTAGCACTGCCTAAAACTTCCTTCTTGTTTAATATTTTTACTTTTAATCTTACCACCTTATATTTTTTGTTGCTTCAGCCAACTTTCAGTTAATTCGATTAATTTGTAATTTAAATTATTCTTTCTTAGAGAGAATAAAACGAACTTAAGCTTGACTTGGGCTAATCAAATTTCAAATATTTAATTGTTCAATTCACAAGCCCCTGTTGTCATGTTAGAATACAATAGTTTATATTTGTTGTTGGTAATTTGCTTTGAAAAACTTGTTATAAAAATACAATTTTATTTCACATGTTTTGAAAATATACCTGGCACTAATTTTTTTTTTTTTTTTAGTAAAATATTAAAATATTCGCAATATGTAATCACCGGTGTTTTCCTTTACTTTATATTTAATGTTTTATAGATATAGTGCTTCTACATCGTAAATTTATTCAATCTGTATTAAAATTACAAATTGTGTAAAAATTATTTTGTAATATAATTGTAATTATTACTTCCCATGCATGATTCAATTTAATTTTTTTATAAACAACGTTGCCGTCGCTAAAGATTTTTATTCTAACAATTTTTTTTTAAATCTACCATTTTTCCTTGAAAAAAAAAAAAAGAAATGTAGAAAGCAGACACATGTAATTAATATAAGTATGGCTCTATCTATATCTATACATATGATAAAACTGTAACGTAACATTTCTGTACATGAAATATTTTTTGAAAATTTTGTTGCAGATAGTATCGAAATGAAGTACTAAGCAGAAATTTTTATGTATGTCTGTCTGTGTTTGTATCACATAAAAACTATAATAAAATTGTGTAAAAAGGTACCTTAGTAACATGGTTCAAAAAAAGGATACCTTTTTCGCAAAAATATATTATTTCCAAGTGAAAAAGTAGGGAAAGAAAAAATTTAACCGATTTAAAGATACTTCAAGCTTGACAGCATCTTTTTTTTGTCAGCAGGATATTTTAATCACTATTTACAGAACTCTCGATATAAAGAAAATACATAAACGATAACTAAAGTAAAGTTAAAATTTGGTCTTTATTACTTTTAAAGCCAAATCGAACAAAATATTGTCAGGATGCCAACAACGTAGTGGGCACAGCTAGTTAAAAATAAATGGGGTTCAATATTGTAAAGGTTGCATAATGTTTAAGGTAGGAACAATATAGTCAAACTTTCCAAACATACTGTACAGGCGTAATTATTTAGTATATTTGATTAAAAAATTTCGTTCAAATTAGGATTTAATCAGGTACTTTTAAACATTTGTCGTGCACTATTGTATTCTTATGTTATTTAAAAAGTAGTTTTTACCATAAAAACTATTTTAGAACTAATACATTTTCTTAATTCTACCACAATTATTTATATTTATCCTAAAAATATTTTAAAAAATTTCCAAATATGGGAGAAAAAGTCCAACAATGACAACGCTGCTTATGAAGATATTTATTTTATTATGACAGTAAGCAAACCAATGATACAATTGTAAAATTTAAAAGCCTGTTCACAATCTATTTGTTTAAAATTTTATTTTAATAAACTTTAAAGGATACAAGGGAGCTTGTGAATTGAGCAAATATTTACATATATTTTTTGTGAAATTTTTCGTTATTGATTTTCTTTGCTGAGCTTTCGAATTTTTGCCTAAATTTTAAATTTTCTTCTGAATGTGGAATTCTTTGGAAAAATTTCCAGTTTTCTTAATCTTTGTGAGATTGCTTTATTTATTGTAAAAATTCGATTGTTTTTATAAAAATCTGATTTGTTACTGAAATCTGATTTGTTACTTGAAATTGCCTTGTAAGGTATTTATTTCTTAAGATATTTTTGTTTTTTGACTTTCTTTCAATTTCTTTTCAATTTTCTGATAGAAAAATATAATTCTCAGAGCCCTTTCCAGTGGGATTTCTCCAACACTAAATAAAAAATCTGGAGCGACCTACACTCAACTTTATTATACCCAATGGAAACAGGTATTTTTATGGATATATAACATAAAGAATACAAGTTCAAAGTATATTCGTATCGAAAAATTATTTATTTTCAGTTTGGGGTGTTAAATAAACTACCCGTTGCCCCTTCCCACATATGCCCAAAATTTATACAGCTCTTCATCTCCTTAAACCAAATGCACATACTGAATTTCATTTTGATATGTTGTACGGTATGACCTGTAAAACGTTTGCAAAATTTGGGAGTAAGTATACTACCCCTTGGCCATTCCCGATTACGCCCAAAATTTACATAACTCTTCATCTCTAAATGCCAAAGGCACATACTAAATTATGTTTTAATATGTCATACCGTATGACCTGTAGAACGTTCACAAAATTTGCGGGTAAGAAACTAACCCTTGCTCCCTCAGATTATGCCCATATACTATACAGCTCTTCACATTCATATAACAAAGGCACATACTAAATTTTATTTAATATGTCAAACGTATGAACAACAAATTTTATTAACAAGAATACAATTAAATCTCTTCAATAAATATAAAAATTTTAACAAACATTTCTTTGTAAAAATTTTATGTAAAATTATTTTGTAAATTTTAACGAAAATTTTTAGTGAAAATTTTAAAGAAAATTTCTTTGTAAAACTTTAATCGAAAGTTTTATGTAAAAATTGTATGTAAAATTTTATCGAAAATTGTATATACAAGAGTGCTGATGACGGACGTGGCTGTCTAGAAAATGTGCATTCCGCTCCTGCTGGTGTCTAAAACTTAAATTTTCCCAATTTTTCTTTAATATTATCACCCAATTTGTAATTTAATTAATTCTTTCTTAGAAAGAATAAAAACGAACAAAAATAGTTCGACTAATAATAATTAAAAATTTTCAAAAATTTTATGTAAAAATTTATCCAAAGTTTTATGTAAAAATTTTAACGAAAGTGTAGAAATTGTATCGAACATTTTTTGTTAAAATTTTATCGAAAATTTTTTTGTAAAAATTTTATTGAAAATTTTTTGTAAAATTTTGTAGCAAATTTTTTGTATAATTTTATAGAAAATTTTTTGTAAAATTTTATGGAAAATTTTTTTTTTAAATTTTATGGAAAATTTTTTTTAAATTTTATGGAAAATTTTTTTTTTAAATTTTATGGAAAAATTTTTGTAATTCGAAAATTTTATTTAAAAATTTTATTCAAAATTTTATTTAAAAATTTTATCCAAAGTTTTATGTAAAAATTTTATCGAGTGTCGAAATTGTATTGAACATTTTTTGTTAAAATTTTATCGAAAATTTTTTGGTAAAAATTTTATTGAAAATTTATTGTAAAATGTTATAGAAAATTTTTTGTATTTTTTGTATTTTAAAGAAAAATTTTTGTAAAACTTTTTGGAACATTTTTTTGTAAAATTTTATGGAAATTTTTTTGTAAAATTTTATGGAAAATTTTTTGTAAAATTTTATGGAAAATTTTTTGTAAAATTTTATTGAAAATTTTTTGTAAAATTTTATGGAAAATTTTTTGTAAAATTTTATGGAAAATTTTTTGTAAAATTTTATGAAAAATTTTTTGTAAAATTTTATGGAAAATTTTTTGTAAAATTATATCGTATTTTTTCTTAAATTTATTGAAAATTTTCTGTAAAATTTTATCGCAATTTTTTTTTTAAATTGTATTGTAAATTTTGTCGAAAATATGTTGTGAAAATTTTATTTAAAATTTTTTGTAAAAATTTTAACGATTATTTCTTTGTAAAAGTTTTATCGAAAATTTTATGTAAAATTTTTATAAAAGTTTTATGTAAAAATTTTAACGAAAATTTCTTTGTAAAACTTTTATGTAAAAGTTTTATGTAAAATTTTATTGAATATTTTTTGTAAAAATTTTATCGAAAACTTTTTATAAAACTTTTAATGGAAAATTTTTTTGTAAAATTAGGACCTCCCTACAATCTATATTGCGTTAGAAAGGTCAGAATAAAGCAAATTGGGTGGGTCATATTGAGTCCCCCAATGTGTCTATTGGCTGTTCCTAGTTCTCAGTGGGCACCCTGTGGATCTATCAGCTAGCTCTATGTGTATTGTTTTTTATTAAGGCCTTTAATACAAATCAAAGCAGTAAAACCCTACCAACTTAAAAAGGAATAAAAATCTGTTAGGGGGTTATTGATCCCCCGACATCTGTATGCACTCCATGCGATCTACTGGTCGCGGTCTAATATTAATTTAAAAAAAAAAGCAAAAGAGAATTATTGTAACCGGGAAAAAAATAAAAGCGATGTGAAAAAATATAGATGGGCGTAGTTGTTATCCACAGCCTCGAATTGTCTGATGTTGCTGAATTCTATTAGCGAAATTTACCTGACAGATTGGTGAGCTTCAACTTTCTGTATCTATTCTGGTGCCTTGGCAAAGTTGATTTCAACCCGAACAGAGACAGACAGACGGACGGGCAGACGGACGGACAGACGGATGGGGAGACGGACAGACTTACGCTGCTTAATCAACTTCTCTATAGATAAGGATTCAGAATATATTTTATATACTTTATGAGGTCGGAAGTGAATATTGTGGAAACTACACACGTAATGACAATTTTGGTGAAGTGTATACAAATTAAAAAGGCCTAAAATTGCTGTATGATAAGCATTTAAAAATTTGAAATTTTTTGCTTCCTAGACTTCTCATCTATGCTTGTTTTAATCTTGTAAAAGAAAGGGTTAAATGGTATATATTATGGGTTTAACACATATCTTTTTACACACAAAAACAACAATACAAAGACAGATATTTAGCTTCTTGCGGGTTGCGATGACTACAGGTACGGATTAAGCCGCAACTCTTTTTTGGGATATTTTTAATGCTGTTACTTTATTTTAAGTTTCTCAACTAAAATATTCCAAAATTGACGAATCATTTGCGTCGTGCAGTGTTCAGTGTTGCCCTGTGTAATTATAATAATACATACATATAATAATTATAATAAAATGCGAAAAATAAAATCCTTTAAACTGTTTGTTAAATGTACAAAACCATTTACAATTGTTTCTTATATACTCTACTAAATATAACAGTAATTGTTTTTAACAACAAAACAACCCTTCAAGGGAAAACAAAACGCACATTCTCTTAAAAAAAACTATTTCGTAAAATTAAACAAGTAACTAGAATTTAATCATGAAAAAATATTCTGAATAATATTAAATTTCAACATCATTAAAATTTTAAATGGCAACGTAAAAGCCAGAAGAGTGTGACTTTCATTCCCCTTGAGTAAACGAATGAAAGAAATGCTCATAAACCTACACAAACACTTACATTTGAAAACTCAAAACAGACGATAAAGAAATGTTCAGAAAAATATTAATGAAATACTGACATCCTCATACCCACCCATGACTACAAATATAAAATTGGCGTGACACGTTGTTAGAGCTGCTCTTTTATATGGTTATTTTCGCTGCTAAAAAAAAATAAAGTAAATGTGTCGCCAAATAACTGAGTGTAGAAAACCATTATTATTTTTATTTGAGAGTTGTAAATTCAACCAACAAGAAAGTTAATCCTGTGAAGGATAACACAATTTGCAATAATACTAAAAACCAGTTGATATTGTATTTTAAAATGTAAAACGTGTTGAAAATATATTTACTCACGCCGACAATTCAATGAAGGACAATGTTATTTTCGTAATTTACAAAACATTACTAAGGAGCTGAATAAAATGAAAAAAACTGTCTAATATTTTTTTACTGTTTATTTTTCATCTTGTTACGCGAGCCAAGTTAATTTTAAAAAGAGAAAGTTCTCAGAAACCAATAATTACTAAATTGGTGTTTAATAAATCCCACGATTTATTGCATTAGAAGTTGGTCCAAAAAGTGTGAAACGTAAAAAATAAAATTTAATTAAACATAACAAAAATTCCATTTAAATAATAAGACAATATAAAGCAAAAGAAATAATTCTTGCAAAAAAACCGACTACAAAACAAATATATGTGCATCAATTCTAAACTAAAAATTTAAAAGGAAGTAATCTGTGAGAAATAGTACTCAAATCAAATACTTTTATACTTGTTGCTCTCCGACATAGTAATATACGTTCGGTACATTCAAATGTCTATCCGTAACGGTTAAGCAGATAAATCCATATACGAAAAATTACGTCAGATATGAGGACACCCTTTATTTTTTTACACTTATTATTACTGACACAGTAATAAAAGATAACGGTTCCAAAGATATGGCCTTAAACAATATCACCTAGGGGACACCCATTAACGTGCAATTAATTAAACACTTACTTTAAAGGACAGATTCTTTGTAAATTTTAAATGTCTGTCTAAAACGGTTCAAAAGTTTGGCCATATGCATTAATTTACATCAACTATTGAGACACCCTCTAAAATTTTAAATATTTATAAATAATGTTATTATATGGGACATAGTAGTGGAGATTCTGTCTAAACTTCAAGTGTTTGTCTATAACGGTTCAAAAGATAGGGCTATATAGGTAAAATTACATCAATTATGGGGACACCCTTTAGTTTCCAAATTTAAATTATATACTTGATGTTATAACTGACTTAGAATGACAGGTTCTTTTTAAATTTCAACCGTCTCTCTGTTATGGTTCAAAAGTTTTGCAATATACATCAAATCACATCAACTATTGGGACACCCTTTAACTTCTAATTATAAATATTTAATTTCTGATTATAAATATTGGACATTTTGTCCAATTTTCAAGTGATTGTCTACAATGGTTCAAATGGTTCATATATTTAAATTGACGTCACATATGGGGACACCCTTTAATTTTTAAGTTAATTTTTTATTAATTTCTGTTATTGGCAGCTATAGTAATAAGCAGTTTTTTAAAATTTTAAAAGGGTGCACTTTACGGTTCATAATATACGTAAAAAACACGTATGTTGTATGGGGACACCCTTTAATTTTCAAAATTCTGAACTTCTTTTAAAATGGGACCAATCTGTAAGCATTTCCTTTCTAATAAAGAAAAATTTTTTAAAATCGGTTCAGAAATAACTGAGTTCTGCGGGCACAAACATAAAAAAGCAACATTCAGACGAATTGATAGCCTCCTTGTTTTTTTGAAGTCGGTTAAAAATTACCTTTCAACACATGAACGCAATAAATTCACAGGTCCGAGTGGGATCGTGTAATTCAAAATGAACCTTCATCTTCTAACCAAAAGCAATGTGTGCTTCTTTTGTATCTGTAATATACATATATGGGGTCTATTCAAAAGAAATGTGGTTCTTTAATTTCCGCGGGCTGTGTACATTCGATTATCGAATTTTTGTTGTTATGTTGATACACATGTGTTAGGCATATCTTGGCATTATCAACCATTTTCGATTAGTATCAGGTGGTTACATTTTAAGGGCCGATGTTGAATGTGGAAAGATACACAATCGAGCAATGGTCAGAATGGTGGCAAGAAATGGCAACGATGGATGATCATTTTTCGAAAAAAAAAATCATCTTCAGTGATGAAGCACATTTTCCCCTAAGTAGATTCGTCAATAAGCAGAATTGCCGCATTTGGGCGAATTATAATCCAAGAGTGATTATCGAAAAACCAATGCAGCCACAAAGAGTGACGTTTTTTTTTAAGGCAGTTACTGTGAATGATGTTCGATATCGTGAGATGCTAACGAACTCTTTATGGCCCGAATTGTAAGATATGGATATGTGGTTTCAACAGGACGGTGTCACTTGCCACACAGCTACGAAACAATGGCTCTTTTGTGCGACAAATTCAATGGCCGTGTTACCTCACGTGGTGGCGATGTCAATTGGCCGGCAAGATCATGTGATTTGATACCGTTGAACTTCTTCGTGTACGTCGATAAACAAACAAGCAACAATTCAAGAGCTAAAGTGTGAAATAATTCGGCACATTAACGGCATAGAACCTCAATTATGCCTCAGCGTCATCGATGTCAATTGGCCGCTAAGATCATGTGATTTGACACCGTTCGGCTTTCAGCACATTAGCGGCATAGAACGGCGTTATCGAAAATTTGGAGCATCGGATGGAGGTGTGCCGCCGAGGTCGCGGCAGCCATTTGGACAATATTTTGTTTCACAGCAACAGAAATTTTCAAAGCAACAGAATTTTTGTCACAACAACTGTATTGAAAAAAAGCCACATTGTATGACATACTCGGAATATCTATTTAAAAGGGTTGTACAGAACAGTTTTCCGGGAATTTTTTTAATTCAAGGAAAAATTCAGAGGAAAAATTTAAAAATTTAGAAGAAAAATCCAAAATCCAATGAATTGAGCAAATATATATTTCTAGTAGACTGAATTTTTATTTTTAATTCGTGTATTTTTTTTTTAATATAATTTGGCGTTAATCAGTTCCGATAACCAAAATAATCGTTCTTGGTCTAAGTCTGGCAGAGAGAACGTGAAGAACATTGACGGAAGTAAACTTGCTGTGTATTTATATAATATTACACCTCCGTTTGTGAAAAACTTTTTATTTAAATTTTTACACGATTATGCTTGTAAGAACTCTTAGTTGCTATAACAGCACCATGTAACTGAGTTCTCAATCAGTCATTTAAACAGCGGGTATTCTTATTTTATCAATGTTTAATTTACTTATGTATATTGACTTTATTTAATACTAGCTGTGCCCGTCAATTCGTCAACGTTCTTACAATATTTTATTCGATTTTGCTTTGAAAGTAATCCAGTTATGTATTTTATTTTTATAGTGGTACATCCATCCCAGGATAAAATTCTAAAATTATTGTAGAGTTCTGTAAATAGTGTTTAAAATTTTCCGCTGACAAAAAAAAGTTGCTGCCAACTTTGCAGTACCCTTGTTCGGTAAAATTGCATACTTTCACTAGTTTTTCTATATTTTCTCTTGGAACTGAGATATTTTTACGGATATTTTACCAAGATGCTAAGTATCTTCTGACAAACTTTATTAAAATTCATCCATTAGTTTTTACGTTATGCGAACATAGACAGACAGACATACAGACAGAAAGGAACAAGTTACTGTTTTTTTATACATATGTATAGATTTTTGAATATGTTCCATTTATTGGCACTGTACGTGTATACACTATTTATCTACATAAACCTAAAACTATTGTAGATTACAAACCTACATTTCGTTTGTTCTCATAATACTCAATAAATTTGCTACCTTCTTTACATATTATAGTTCTCTAGGTACACAATAATAATTTTTCACTTTATATGGCGGCTACCACGCCAGCTGTACATTACTATGGGGGTTACTTGTGCAAAGTTTCAAGACTATACATATTGCACATAGTTGGGGGTAGTGCACTAATTCTGCAATCTTCACTCACACTGAGTGATATTGCAAAATTATTGCATTCATTTTTTTGATTTCTAATAGTGATTGCAAAATTTGCAGCCTCAATCAACATTAGTGATACTGAGTTAAAAATTCTTTGCACTAAAATTTAATTATTTTGATTTCAAAAAATGCAATCAGCAATATATTGTAACTTTTCTTTCTTTCTTCACTAGAAGTTGATTGCAAGAAGAAATTTTGCATTCAATTTGAGGGTCAATTTGATTTATTGTTATTTTTGTTCACTAATTCTAAAGCGAAGACTAATACTTCATTAAAAATATAATTCAATTTATTTTATATTTATTAATGATTATATAAAACAGTAACAGTCAATTGCACTAAAATCTAGGAATCTAACTTACCTAGTAATATTCGAACTGACTTTGAAAATTTCTATGTAACTGTTATATAGAATTAATAATTAATTTGTTACCATTATGTACCTTGTTTCAATACTGAATAAAAAATTTATTCCGTTACATCACTTTTTTATATTTTGGTGTAAAATATTAAAAAAAAAACGAATTTATTTCAAAATTCTCATGACCAATCATTTTTAAAAGTTGATTGAGGGTACGAATAAATGCAGCTTTTTATTGATTGCAAGTAAAACATTTTGCAATCAATTGATATTTTTTTTTTTTTTTTTTATTGCAAGTAAAAAATTTGAGTGAGTGAAGAATTCTTGCACTAAATCTGCGTTGAGTGGTAGTGCAAATGTTTCTTTTGATTGCTAGTGAAGCTTTGCAGTTTATCACTAAGCTGCAAAAAAAATAGTGCAATAATTTCTTTTGCAATATGATTTAGTGGTAGTGCAATGCTGATTTCAATCAAAATTTAGTGCACTACCCCCATCTATGAGATTGCAGATCTCCATGTAGTCACTAATAATTGTTCACTTTATAGAGGAGGTACCATGCCTACTATACCAATCGAACATGCGTTTCGCTAATGTATATTAATAAGGGGGTTACTGGTACAAAATTTCAAAGATCAACATACTATAGTTCTCTAGCTACTTAAAAATTGTGCGTAGATGTGGTCGTGGTCAATTTTTATTTCCGTAAAAACCTAAGTTGGGTTATGATGAAGATTTAAAAAAAAATGGACAAATAGGTGCAGCCGTTGTTAAGTGATTCGATTACCAACGAATGAAATTTGATTTTATTTATATAGATGTTGAAATTTATCGCGCACATAAATGAAAAATTCTGAACCCTGGTTTTAGTATATTTTGAGTTTATTAGCAATTGGACAGTAGTATGAATATTTTAATGGCAAAAATACCAAAAGCAACAACTTAAAATCCCCTTTTGCTTTAACCAATGCTTAAATGCCAATGAGCTGACATTATCTATACAACTGCTTACACACTGTGCAAGTGTGTAAGTGCAAGTAAATTCGTTAATTTTCCTGAATGCCTTGAGGATATTCATTTGAGAATTATATGTATTAGAATGATTATTGTAAATGTAAAACATGTAAATAAGTGTTTGTGGCAGGACTTTATAGTATTGTGAAAATAAAAGAACTAGTTCAGAGTTTGAAGTAATTTTAAGCAGGAGTCCAACAAAAACTTTTTACGTTTATATATTTATACATTTTTACGAATCGTTATTCCTCTACAGAGGAATAAAAGCATATACACAAATTCAAAAAAAAAAATCAACGAGTATGTATTGTTTGTTACCAACTTGTATAACGACAAACTAATGTTACGGTTCAGTGTAAAATAATACTATCATTATTTTTTAGTCATTATCCCTACCTAGGGATTTAAACTTGTCTGCGTTTAAGTTTAGACTTTAATACATATGTACATATGTATATTAAACACAAATATTTTCAAAAGGATAGAAATATAACGAAATTAAAATAATTTTTCATCACCAACTGGCAGCAACAAAAAAACCGAACGAACGTAACAAAGAAATTTCACACAGTTGACAGACTCGTTTTAATGCATTTTTAACCGACTTCAAAAAAACAAGGAGGTTATCAATTCGTCTGAATGTTGCTTTTTTATGTTTATGCCCGCAGAACTCATTCATTTCTGAACCGATTTTAAAATTTTTTTCTTTATTAGAAAGGAAATGCTTACAGATGGGTCCCATTTAAAAAGAAGTTAAGAATTTTGAATTTGAATTTTAAAGGGTGTCCCCGTACAACATACGTGTTTTTTACGTGTATTATGAACTGTAAAGGTAACCCTTTTAAAATTTTAAAAAACTGCTGATTACTATAGCTGCCAATAACAGAAATTAATAAAATAATAAACTTAAAAATTAAAGGGTGTCCCCATATGTGACGTCAATTTAAATATATGAACCATTTGAACCATTGTAGACAATCAGTTGAAAATTGGACAGAATGTCCAATATTTATAATCAGAAATTAAATATTTAAAATTAGAAGTTAAAGGGTGTCCCAATAGTTGATGTAATTTGATGTATATTGCAAAACTTTTGAACCGTAACAGAAAACGGTTGAAATTTACAAAGAACCTGTAATTCTAAGTCCTTTATAACATCAAGTATATAATTTAAATTTGGAAACTAAAGGGTGTCCCCATAATTGATATAATTTTATCTATCCAGCCCTATCTTTTGAACCGTTATAGACAACCACTTGAAAATTAGACAGAATCTCCACTACTATGTCCCGTATAATAACATTTATAAATATTTAAAATTTTGAAGGGTGTCTCAATAGTTGATGTAAATTGATGCATATGGCCAAACTTTTGAACCGTTTTAGACAGACATTTGAAATTTACAAAGAATCTGTCCAAATTAAAGGGTGTCCCCTAGGTGATATTGTTTAAGTTATATGGCCATATCTTTGGAACCGTTACTTTTTATTACTGTGTCAGTAATAATAAGTGTAAAAAAATAAAGGATGTCCTCATATCTGACGTAATTTGTCGTATATGGCTTTATCTGCTTAACCGTTACGGATAGACATTTGAATGTACAGAACGTATATCACTATGTCCGCAAAAAGTATAAAAGTATTTGATTTGAGTACTATTTCTTACAGATTACTTCCTTTTCGATTTTTAGTTTAGAATTGATGCACATATATTTGTTTTGTAGTCGGTTTTTTTTTTTTGCAAGAATTATTTAAACACAATGCTTTAGTTTTCTTATATTTGATTGTATAATTGTTCTTTTGTTGTCATTCCTTCTGTTTTTCCAGGTTATACTCATATTTTTCCCCTAATACATTAAATATACAGTCGGGAGCAGATTGTTTTCAAAGGGTGTAATGAATTTCGATCGATTTTGAGCATTGTCTCTTAACATTTGGGTTTGAAAAGTATACCAGAAAATAAAGATCAAACAGTAATAAGGAATTTAGGCAAAATTATTTAAAAAAAAATTAAAAATTATTATAAACTATTTTTATACAAAACAACAAAATCGTTTTAAAATCGATTCGGTTTCAAAATCGTTTTCCATCACATAGCTGAATAACTCGTTATTTTAAATTCAGTTTTCGATGCTTTTGATTGCTATAATCTTGAGTTTTGTTAACATACACCTTAGTTTTAAATTGTATTTGAATAACTTCATATACCAAGAAGTTTTGATTTAAAAGTTTTAATTTAAAACAAAAATTTAATATTTTTAAAACAATGAAGAAACTGCGGCGAATTGCAAAAAATGCGATTGTAAATATGATAATGGAAGGCTCTTTATCACGTATAATAGCTAATTGAAGCAAACCAGTGGTTATTAGAATGATAAAACGACTAAATGTAGATCCGAAAGTTTTCGGCTAGAGGCTGAAAACATTTAACTGATGGGGACGCACAGTGCTTTGTTCCCATATAACGATAGAATAAAATAAGAATTAGTTGACACCGACTTTTGAAACTTTGCAGAAGAGTTATATTTACCATAATTAAGAAAAATTTTAGTTCTTGAAAAAGTCGGAACAAGGACACGCCTACAGCCCATGTTCCAAAAAGCAAAGACAATATTTACTTACGCACAATCACGCTCAATTAACTTTAGAAAAAATCCTTTCAAAGCACATCACCACTATCTGAAACGGTATCTTCATCATTAACGACACTTTCTTGTTGTATATACTTATAAAAATCTTCACAATTTATATTATTTTCAATCTTAATATTCCCTCTTGAAAATTAGTCATCAAATCCTTATGCGTGTCAATTTTAAACGTTTTCCGTACTTTTTTCACATTTTTGCTGACAAGTAGTTAACGCCAAAGAAAGCTTCTACATATAGCAATAAATAAAAATTTTGGATGATGTACAGCAAGAAGAGCGTTACACAACACTGGATACCTCTTATCTGTGAAGAAAACTTAACCTACAGTTATACATAAAAATGTTTCGGCACGTTAACGAATGATCTACGACACCATATTAAACAAATGGTTCAGCAGATCCGACGCGTCAGTGGCTAAACGACCACCGTTGTGGCTGTCGTCAACTAAGGCTAATTTCTATTTTATTCAACAAAAGAAAATGTCACAAAATTGTAAATTACAAATTCATATACAAACAAAAAGTTTTGGAGGAAATATTTATAATTTTTTGAAAAACTTATTTAAATTTATAAAAGCAAAATAGTTATTTCTACAACAATGTCAGATTTTACGATGTAGCTGTCGTATTTAACGGAATTTGTTTTCATTTAGGTGCATAGCCGCTGTCTTTTATTTCTTTAAACAATGGATATTGAGTTTTTTCTCGTACGACTTATTTTAATTTATGTACATTATCCGTGGTGAAGGGTAGTGCTATATTCGGCCATGCCGAATACTTTATTACATGTTTTTATTTTATTTTGATTTTTCTTTCATTGATTATGTAGTTTTTTAAATTGTTTTAAAAAACTTTATTGTTAAATAAATAATCAAGATAATAAAAAATAAAAGATTAAATCGCTTCATTATTACTATTTTTGTGCTCCTACATTTCTGCTCTCTACTGTATGTGTAATCATACATTTGCATTTACATATTTTTTTCGCTGCTTCCCTTTTGCTTTAAAAACTATATTGACTTTAATGACAAGTTACTAAAAGCTCAACAAATAAATCACTTGAGAGCAATAAGTGTGGGACAAAGAAGTAAAATAACCTCGTTTTTAAGTAGCGTTGCTAATTTTGCATACAAAAGGGTCGAAATATTCATTAGTATTTGCTTCTATTATATAAAAAAAATTAACAATAATTGAGCTTATTATACCCTTCACCACAGGTGAAAGGGTATATATAAGTTTGTCATTCCGTGTGTAATTTCTACAATATTCATTTCCGACCCCATAAAGTATATATATTCTGGATCCTTATATATAGAGAAGTTGATTGAGCGATGTCCGTCTGTCCGTGTTAGTGTGGTAATGTCATTTGCCAAGGCACCAGAAGAGATACAAAAAATTTAAGCACACCAATCTGTCAGGCATAGTTTCGAAAATTTTGGTATTGCAATTCAGCAACATCGGATCATTCCTTTGGAGGCTACGGGCCAAAAACCACGCCCACCTATATTTTTTTTACGTTTTTTTATTTTTTTTCGGCTTTAATGATTCTGTTTTGCCTTTTTTTGTCAAATAAATATTAGAGTGTGACAGGTAGATCGCAAGGAGTGCATACAGATCTCGGGGGATCAATAACCCCCTGCGAGGGGCGATTTTTGTTTGTTTTTAGATTGGTAGGGTTTTTCTGCTTTGATTTGTATTAGTGACCTTAATAGAAAGCAATACACATAGAGGTAGCCAATGGACCCACAGGGTACCCACTGATAAATAGGAGCAGTTAAAAGGACCCCCCATGTGTCAATATGAGGAAATTTTTTTTTTTGTTAGGATTTTTTTTTGCTTTAGTCTGACCATTCTAACTCAATATAGACTGCAGAAATGTCCTAAATTTAACAAAAAATTTTTTTTTAAAAATTTAAAAAAAAAAAATTTTTAAAAATTTCCAAAAAAAATTTTTACAAAAAAATTTACAAAACATTTTCAAAAATATATTTTACAGAAAAATATTAAAAAATTTTTTTTTTTTAAATTTTCTAAAAAATTTTCGAACAAAATTTTACAAAAAATTTTTAAAAAATTATTTTTACAAAAAATTTTTACACACAATTTTAGAAACATTAAAACAAAAATTTCAATATTTCTTTGAAAATGAAAATCATGACTGTAACATAACATATAATTAATATTAAGATTATACATATGTATGTATGTGTGTATATAGAGTAACATATTTTTTTAAATGCGTTTGATTTTTATTTTAAATGCGTTTGATTTTTAAATAGATGATATCTCTGTTTTAAAACCTAGGTGCATTAAACACATAGACATCATCAGGATACCGACTACAAACTGTCAAAAATAAAATACACACGTTTATAGGTAAACGATTCTTTTGAAGCCAGCAAAGTTACATGGCTACACGACCACCGTTGTGGCTGTCGTCAACTTAGGCTAATTTGTATTTTATTCAACAAAAGAAAATGTCACAAAATTTTAAATTACAAATTCATATACAAACAAAAAGTATTGGAGGAAATATTTAAAAGTTTTTGAAAAAGTTTTTTAATTTTATAAAAGCAAAATAAGTATTTTTACAACAATGTCAGAGTTTACGATGTAGCTGTCGGCTTCAATATCATTAAGTAGCTGACAACACGGCAACAATTGTAGCAAACGGAATTTGTTTTCATTTGTCTTCTATTTCTTTACAATATGGATAATGCTGTACATGTCTGTATAAATAAAATCACCGTGGTGAAGGGTATAGAAGATTCGGCACGGCCGAATATAGCACTTTTACTTGTTTTTTTAATGATTTCTTGTTGTCGGCAGTTTTGTGTACCAAACATAAATCCCTCTTAGTATGCTAATTCACCCCCACTGCAATTGCTGATATTTATGAAAAACAAAAATATAGGAAGACTTTTCACTAAACCAGCTGTGTATTTACCTTATATAAAGCTACCCATCCCTGAATAAAATTCCAAAATTTATATGAAAATCTAAAATTCTTAAAATTATTGTAAAGCTCTGTAACTCAGGAAATGAGTTACTTATTATTTTAAAACAGCGCCATCTGTTGCGCAACATTGCTTTAAATATACTGCTTTCAAAAATAAAAGATGTCTTAAAGTATGCAGTACCATTAAATCGGTAAAACAAATCGGCGTAGATTCACTGATTGTTGCGGGAAAAAAGTATTCTATATTGGAATTAGGATACTAAGGTACCTTGTTAGAAAATTTTGTTAAAATCCATCCAGTAGTTTTTACGTAATGCGACGTAGACAGACATAGAGACAGACAGACAGACATGAAATGATTTACTATTTTATTATATGTATAGCTATTTAAAAGTTTTTGAACTTATAAAAAATTATTACTACTCGTAGTATATTTAAAACTAGCAGTGTCCTCGACATCGTCCTGGCAATATTTTTTTTCGAATTTTCCATTTGTTTTGAAAGTATTTCACACCAAATTTTCAGTGCTGCAGATATGGTTTATATACATACATATTTATGAATGTTGTAACAAAGGTTTTGTATAAAATTCTATAATTTTTGAATCTAGAAATAGTGGGTTAAATTTTCCGTTTACTAAAAAAAGGTGCTGCCAAGTTTATACAAACGAATTGATAACCTCCTTCGTTTTGTGTAGTCTGTTAAAAATGCAAAAAAACCAACGCATACTTCCCCTAGGCTAACAACATTAGAAGAAAGTATCACTAGATTATTGCAAGAAAAATTATTATTTGTTTATTACCGGCACATAAAAGCTAACTATGTATTTGGTCAATTAAGATAAAATAATCATTAGTTCAAGATTCAACATTACATCAGCCACCCCTTATTCATCCTTGCGAAACATTGTTTGATATTAAATGATAAAAATCATACATTCAGAGTAGAACAATATAAATCGAGAAGATAAACCCACTTAACACATAAATCAATGAATACAAACAAATCATAAAGTAAGTGAAGGTAAGTTGCAAAGCAAACCCCTTACCAAATTGTTGGATAAAGGGAAGAAGTAAATAGTTTATATTTAGAACAATAAAGGATGGAGAGATGAAAAAGCGAGAAAAATATTTTCACTTTGTTTAATTTTATATTTATTATATGTATTTGCAGTTTTTACAAAAGAACAGTATCATACCTAAAGGCATTGAACAAGCGGAAATGGGTGTTTTTTTTTTTTTTTGTTCTTTCCTTCTTTTGTTCTGTCCCTTTGGCGAAAAGGTTGTTCGGCATAATGCCTGCCGGCCTGCCAGTCAACTTATAAACAGTCATTCAATTTATGTTTATAATGCGGAGGAGATTGTAGTAGTTAACATAAAATGAAATGATTTTCTTTAGTTGTTATTAGAGAACAAAATCGTATAATTTTTTTAATTTTTTTTCACGTGAGAGAAAAAATGCTCTTATATGTTTATTTAAGAGAAATATAAGCACTTTTTAATGATTTTTACGTTTCTCATGCGCATAATAAAGCACAGAGTTTATGTTACATTCATTTAATTATCTACTCATATTTCTCTTTTACCATGCCCGCGGCTTGACTAACGTTAAATATATCCTGCCAAGTTCTTGTGGCTTTACATTTGCTTAAGTACAAGGATATAATAGTATTTATTTAAGTACTTGTATGTGTGTGAGGATACGTAATATTATCCTGTTTATTTTAAATTAATAAGTTCATCAGTGTATTTCGTCGCATTTATTCTTAAACTACGTAAGTGTCAAGATTTCGTTTTTCAGAAAACAAAAAACACTTAATAACTTCTTTAATATGGGTTTTAAAATATTAAAACCCATATAACCCATAAATATATCAAAACATGGCTGTGCGACTCTCTGAAGTGTATAGAAACTTTTTTTTTTAATTTGTTACTTACAATTAATTGTAGCCAAATCTGTCGCTTACGTGGTTTTGGCGCCAACAGCAAATTGCAAATTTCTGTGTGTAAATAAACATTTATTTTTGTATTTATCAAAAAAAAAACTTTTAACTTTACTAAAAATGCTCCAATTGGCCTGGAACTTTCATGATTTTTTTAATCTTAAATATTTTTATATTTCCAACTTGAAATATAAAAACCATTATATTTTGCATGCAAATGTCATTTGTATGGCGCTTACGAGGTTTTGAAAATGGATTTATTTATTTTTCATACAAACTTATTAAGATGAGAATGTAGTCTGGTGGCAAATGTTATTAATTACCATAAAAACCAAAAAAATCAATTTCGAAAAAATGTCGCTTACGTGATTTAAGAAGAAACGCGACAATCTGTCAGTAAGTCTGTGTTTATGAGTAAAAATAGATTTAATACTCATAATAAGCTTTAAAATATAAATTTCTTTTTTTTATTTAAGCCATATTTTATAGTAATATTTAGTGCTATACATCTTCAATGACACTTGTTTAAAAGCTAGGTTCTTACATACATTAGGAGTTTGAATTTTCTAAAATTTTTACAACATTTTTTATAGAAATATATGTGAACGCCCAAGTAGAAAGGGATCTAAGAGTAAAAAAATAAATTTTACTGGAAAGTCGTTTAAATTTTACCTTTTTTTCATTTAAACTTGTAAAAGGTTTAAATAATGTTAAGAATCTTGTTATGACTGCATATTTACTGATAACAACTGATTTTTATTATTTTTTTTTCACAGAAACACTTTGGTGGGTCTAAGATTACTTCCATTTGATTTCTTACTAATTTTATACAAATTAAAAAATGTTTAAGCATTTAAAATGGTTCACTGAAAGATTTTGTAAAAAATGTTATTATTTTTTTCTGTACCCGACTTATATGTCAAGAGAATTTAAAAATTAATAAAAATATTTTTATTTTTACTCTACATGTACGGACTTTCGTGATATTTAAAAGGCAACAACTAGTTTTCCGATTCAAAAAAATACATGGTTATGTTATGGTCACAAGAACCATATTATGTTCAGTATACCGTTGGTACTTACGAGAGTTTAAGAATTTAAATATAGGAATTACCCATAACATTTTGAAATAAAAAAGCAATTTATTTGTTGGCGAAAAGCCAGAGCTTCAGGAAACATTTTACATAATTTTAGAGAAGTCAAAAGTACTCTATAATGTATTAATATAATCAATATGATTGATTCGTAATAACAAAGTATTAAAGTTTTAACAAAACACTAACAAACAAAATACGTTTTTATTTTTCTTAGTGTCCTTCTATATTAGACTGGTGCTTTGCAAGTAAGATTAAGTTGTTTTTAACAATACTTTAGTTACGATAAAAAAAGTTTTGGTTAACATTTAATCACTATATGGCTACTAAGCGTAATAATGCAACATAGTTGGTTTTAACTATACAATTTTTTTACACTTCAATCCATACACGACCGACTGAAATTCTTCCGACATAAATTGGATGCAGTTAGCCGCCGCACATAGGGGTATATTTCCAATCTAGCCGGAAATTAGTTTTTTTAGCTTATATTGGCTCTGAAAATTAACTGAGTGCTCCTAGATTATTGAAACTTGGCTGAAAAATTTATCATAGTCATATTAGAAAAAAGTTCCCCTTAGAAGAACTAGACCTATTTCTGAAAAATTATTTTTTTAAGTTATTCCATACTTTTGTTTAGCAAACGCAACTTTTATAGTCAGCGAATGTCTAGAAACCAAAACTTGGACCCTGAAGATTCTAAAATGCAATTCTTTTTTGTGGGGGGTGACATAAATTATTATTTGCACAAATAATGTAATTAAATAAAAATTAAATTTTAAAGTTTTAATGGGCAGGGGGAGGTATCCCTCCAATCACATCCATGTGACTTTTAAAAAAAAATTTTTTGCTAATTTCCAAAAAATATTTATTTTTAAGCTTTTATGTCGAAGAGAAAGAAGAATATTAATAAAAATCATTTTGTAATTTATTAATTACATTATCTGAGAATAATTTATATGAGAATAATTAATTTATTCATAACTAGGTGTGCCCGCCACTTCATCAGCGTCCTTACTTTGCTTTAAAAATAATCCACTTTAAGATTCTTAGTTTTATAGTCCTTCAAATATGGTTTATGTAATTAGTATATAAACACTAATATATGGGTAATTAGTCAGAAAAGTAGGCTTTATATAAAAATCTAAAATTGGTATAAAATTCCAAAACTATTGTTGAGTTCTGTAAATAGTGTTTTGAATACCCGCTGACAGAAATAAAAGTAGCTGCCAAGTACCATTGATTCGGTAAAATGGTGTACTTTCACTAATTGTTCCCCATCTTTCTTGGTAATGAGATATTTTAACGGGAAAAAATATTTTATATTTGAACCACGATACTAAGGTAGCTCTCCGTAAAATTTTATTATAATTCATCTAGTAGTTTTTACGTGATGCGAACACAAACAGACAGACAGACACAAAAATGGCGCAAAACGCAAATGGCGTAAAAGTAGAGATCGTAAGCTTTATAGTGATATACATCATTTTTAGGATCTCAAAATCCTTTTCACTTTTTTTAACATAAAAATTTTTAATTTCGAAAGAAATTTTTTATCATAAAAATTTAAAATAAAATTTTTCTAAAAGTTAATAGAATTTGCTGCTAATATAGCCTTTTACAGAAAAAAGTCAATACCAAATCTTTATTCGTTTAGCCACAAACAAATATATTGCAAACCTCTCAAAATCGTAAGAAGGCAAGAAAAACGTATGCAATTTACTCAACTTTTCTGATTTTAATAGTTGTTCCAATACGACAAATCTCAAGCAAAATCCTTGAAAATCTACTATACGATGCAGAATTTAGTTGTCTTTGTGAGCTGCGTACCTTAATTTTTACATTTCTCAAAATTAATTTTCGGCCTAATGTTCGGCTGGATTGACAAAATACTCCTCTGTGCGCCGCTGAAATGTAATCAGCTAAGCTGGTTTTTTAATTAATTTGATATTAATGTTTATTTCAAAACTTAACAATTATAAAAAAATGCATCATCAAAAAACCACCCCCACTGTATTAATTGATTTATACAACGGGAAAAATCACATGAGGGATTTAAAAACAGTTTAATACTTAAAATGTGACATAGAGAAATTTTTATTTTCTATATACATATGACTATTTTACAACAAAAGCCGATGTCTGATCAAGATTTAGCATCAGTACCTGCCAAGATGGCCTAAATTGATGGCAGTCTTACCAAAATTTTGGCATAGCCTAGCAACCTTATTGTACAGTGCAAATATTGTAGAGTAGCAATTTATAAAACACGAAAAGCCTGGAACAATGTTCTAATCCTTTATTTAGGGTTATTTTGAAGACCATTAAACTCCTGACACTCTATTGGTGCCTTCTGTTCGGCGGTGCACTGTGGAGCTACCAGTTGCCGTGGTACCAGTCGTTAGAACACTGGTCAAGTCTTGATACGTAGATCTGTTCTTCCAGATACAGGTTTTAATAACCCCGACGTCTGTTTACCCCATATTCCCCGAAAGCACTGCGTCAAAGCAGTAAAGCGGTAGGTTGCAATGACGTCTAGTACCCCCGGGGAAAAATTAAAGGAGCATATCGCTTTTTTAAAGCACGAAAACAAATTTGGAAATTTTATTAGTTTCTACCTTAGTCGGTTATATTTGCTTAGACGCCGCCGGTCGTTTTTTCATATCGGCTACGCCCTCTGATCAGAAAATCTAAACATATTTTGTAATGTATAACAGCTTTCTTAACTTATTTGCGAGTTTCAAGAAGCTTATTATATGGTATATAAGCTCTCTACTCTAATTATTAAACTATTAATCGCTGATTTCAGCAGAGATATGTTTTATTGCCACATATGTAAATTAATAAATGTTATCAGAAATCGCACTTGTTCCTCTAAAGAGAGTCAACTCAAAATTTAAAAATTTTCAGTAAGGGCAAAAAACTTTTTTTTTATATACTTTCATATCAAGAAGAGTGATAAAACAGTATTTTTTGGCGAAAGAGTAGTAATAATTTTACAGTGCTGGGTAGATATGACCACTGTACATGAATTTCTTGCAAAAAGTAAAAATTGAAAAATTTTGAGTTGACACTCTTTAGAGGAACAAATGCGATATAAACAAAAATCATTTGAGCTTTTTTTGACATAATCAGAAGCAAGAGAACTCTTGAAATTGTGCATGCAGAACATTCAAACAAAAATGAAAAGGGTAAACAAAATGAATATATAATCTCTGTCATCCTTACCGGCTGATAACTACTATATACTCAGAAGAAAAAAATAATTCAAATAATAAAAACCAGAGCGATAACAGAACATCGATATGGTGGTGACAGATTTTAACAAAAGATTTTAATAACAACCAAAACACAAAGCATTTTCTTCCAACTTCTCCATAATTGAAAACTTTTCGCTTGTCATACAAAAACGTTAGCTTTTGAAAAACATTTTGTACCGTTTTAAAACTTGACAGTTTCAACACGTGTCGCTTAGTGGCATGTTTTAAACTTTATTGTATCACCATAATAATAAAACAACTTTTTTTGTGCTTGACCGTAATTAACTTTAGATTTTATGTCTTTAAAAAAATAAATGAAGTATAAAGTCTGATAATGCAATCCTTTTTGAATTTGTATTTGCTTAGTGGATACAATGTTAAAATATTTCAATAATTCATTATATACACAAACCTACACTCCCTCATGTAACTTTTTTGTATTGAAATATATTTTGTTGTACATTATCTTTGTTAAGTTATGCAAGTGCAGCAATACATACTCTTTCTTGCCATATACATATATATTATATGTAGATATTTACAACTAATATTATATAATTGTGTGTTTAAAGTACTGTATTTATTTATTTATTTAATATTGCAATGAAGTTAGGAAACAATTTTTCAACACACTTTATTTGTATATAACATTTTTATATAAACATACACACATACATACATACATACATACATACATACATACATACATACATACATACATACATTTTATAAAAAATGTACCCTAGTCAATGCCAGGAAAAGGAACTTAGTTCCAAAGGAGATATGTTTGGAAAGATATCGTTTTCTTTCTAACTCGTGGGCATTTCATGAATCAATTGCAACAATAACAAAAAAGGGATAAAAGTACATTACACTTAAAAACGACAAAGTGGTCTGAGTTACTTAGATCGCCTAGACACGTTCTGATTGTATTCGTATGTTTACAAAAGTTGTTTAGTTAAAATGTTTTTACACGACGTGTATTTGTCATATGACTTGTCAGTTTGATAACCCATATGTAATTTCATGTGTTTGTCAAAATAGCCATTTTACATACGGTTTTAATTTTTGCTTTCAAACGTACATGTGTAATTGCATGTGACATAACCTACAATATATAATTTTGCCGCCACACAGTTTTTTGTTTCCAACCACAGCTGATGCAAAGATGTAAACCTAGTGCTTTTACCACATTTTTAGCGCTTTTGGTACCACAAAAAGCATAAAATAACAAAATATCAAGTTGGCATTACAGGATGTCAGAAGCTTTATCACATCAAAATAGAACACGTTCTAAATGAAAAATGTCATATGTATTGTACACATGGAAAATACACATGTTCTGTTTGAAAGGGTTCACACGTCGTGTATAGAATTTACACATGGAAAAGTGACAAGTCATATGACAAATGCACGCCGTGTAAAACCACTTTTACACTGAATCTCACCTTATCTCTCAATATCTTTTATTGCAAACATCCCTACAAGAACAGTGACCGTCAATTGAGCAATCATTTGAGTGTCACTGATGAGAAATTTTTTCTCATTGCGTAGAACAGAGCTACCATCAGGTTATTAAGGGCATGGTACAAAAATTATGCAAACATTTGTGTACGTGTGATTTTGCATCTCTCTCGAACTTATTACTCTTTGGACTAATGAGCATATCTCTGTACTGCTCACTCTACTGCTTTTTACTAATCAACTATGCTGTAAAAATTAATCAACGATGACCACTCAAACTAGATAAATAAACCCCTCACAGCTGACTAAGCAAAAACAACATTCAAAAAACAGATTCAATATTTTTATATTTATTAAAATACATTTTAAAATTATACAGTAATTCAATTTATACATATTTATTTAATATATAATTTTACATATTTAAATATTTTTCGCTCAATAATGACTGCGTTCTACTGCCATTCGCAGGGTTTTTTGAAATTCAATCGCTCCCTGCTACTGTAAAACATCTGAAATATGAAGAAATATATGTTATAAAATATTTTAAGATAGATCAAAGTATGTATATACCCCGAGGATGATAATCAACTCACATAAGCTTCCCGAAAGCATATTTTTCTCATCTACCTTCCTCATTGTACTTCTCCAGCAGGTCTTCTGAACAAATTGCGCGGATGTCAGCAGTATTCCCTTACGTTGATTTTAGCTTATGCAAATATGTATGTAATCTGTGAAGAATAAAATAATAAAGTAAAAATTTTAATTATTTACTATTGCTTGAGTGAAATTTGCTGTCCTTAATTTCAGCTCTACCTCTTCTGCAGCAACAAGGGTCTTCAAGGAAAGAATGCTGGCGACTCCATGTTAACATATTCTATATTTTTAATAACTTTTTTATGCACCAAACTACTTTTTACATTTATTTTCTTTTCATATTTCATATTTATTTTAATATTTTAAAAAGGCGCGGATATATTTTACAATTTACGACTCAATTTACAGTGGCAGAGTTGTATTTTACAGAAAATTCAACTCTGCTACTCACATAAATTTTTTTATTTTTGTGTATGTATGAGTTTTCATTGTTCATGTATTAGTTTCAATCATCCATTTCTTGTAGGGATGTTTACTTTGTGTTTACCAATCTCATGTGACTAAGTTTCAGCCATTCCTGTACAAAATTCCCCTGCAACAGAACATTGAGGTTCTACGATTGTATGTAAGTACATGCTTAGGGTTATCTTAAGTACCATTTTAGCTTATGGTTTAATGCCAACTGTATGGGTAACAAAATAGAACCATGACAAGACCTTAGCTTTTCGAAGAAAATATCTAAAGTAATTCATTATAATTTCAGACTTGCAATAACAGACATACTGCTTCGACTTCTTACTTAAGGATTTTTCTCTCTGGTTGAAGTCTTGGTACCATTTGTAGAAACTGAGATTGAAATAATATTTACTTAATTTTTTCCATAGTCACCCCATTTACATGCCATGTTCGCTTCCAATCGAACACAGTAGAGTAAAAATATTGGCTCATAATCATAGTCAAACACTAAAGTCTGTTCTTTTTAAAAACAACTTTAAACTAAGGAACTGCTTTAAATGAGTTGGCAACTATAGTCAAAATTAAAGCATATTTTAACTTAAACCAACTTTAAGTGGGTGCCACATCAAAAGCAAGAAATGTTTTCATACAATCTGCAATAAAATACAAGCAGATGGCATCTCTAAACAAAAAAGAAAAAACAGAAAAAGGCTGCAAAAATTTGTTTACTTTTTGTTTTTTATTATTTACATATATTGTAAAATTAAATAAAACAATCAGCCCAATTATGAATAACAATTCCCCAGGAAATTTTTCCCTTCTCCCATTCCTGCTATTATATATTAAAATTTCTCGGAAATTTTTTCCCTTTTCTCTACCGAAGGAAAAAAGTATGTATTATGAATATTAAAAAGGGAAAAATAAATGACTGTATTTGGGATTTTTTTTCCTCGTATATTTGAAAGAGAGTTAGCGCGGAAATGTAAGTATTGAATTTATAAATATAAAACTATGATTTTAAATTTGTTTTTAAGGCAAAAAAATACATTTACACATCAGGTGCAACATTCGCTGACCGTAATGTAGAAACATCCAGGTATAGCTAGTGGATTTTTCAAGGGTGGGAAGTCCTAACTTTTACAAAAACAGATTCGATAAATTTTGTAAAAAAAAAAATATCAACAAAATTTTCAATAAAATGTTTCTATAAAATTAAAAAAAAATTTCGATAAAATATTATTTTGAAGTTCAAAGTTTCCGATTTTCTCACTCCCCTTTTTTGCTTCTCCCAGGGAGATTAGAATAAGGGAGATTTCTCCCGGGAACAAAACATTGAGAAGGGAAAAATTTCCCCGGGAATATTCATAATTGGGCTGAATAACTAAAATTAAGGAAATGGAAATACAGGAAAACGTAAGTCAATTATTTGATATTTTATGTTACAATTAATTACATTACGAGTTTTTAGCAGGAGCAAAAGCAGCCACGAGAAAGAGAGGCAAACTGGAGCTCAACTGAAAAAGAATATTTCCTGTTGAGGTAATGGTCTGCCATTTTTTGGCCAACTATCTGAGCCGGGCACTTTATACGTACATGCGTACATTCAATGACGCCAATGAAGTTTGGAAATCAAGCCAATCAGTAAAATTTTTGTTTAACAGCAACAAGCTCATCGCTACTTGGAAATTTTATAAAATGAGGCAACGACAAAGCAATTTTCCGTGAAATATTTTTAATTATCCTCCCAACAGTCGTCTGGAACATCCCATGAAGATCAGCAGAAAAAAAAACAACTTTTGATGCTCTACTACTTACCAATGTCACTTTGATGTACATTTCTTTCAAAAAACCGCAAAGTTGTTAAAACTTGCAGACTTATTGGAATTGGCAGACCTACATATAATGTTCTGTGGTTATTTATCTTCTAGCAAACTTATTAAAAACCGAGCTGTTACTTTGTCAAATATATGTATACCTTGAGAAAAACTCATCTTCGCCCAGCTTAAAGGGCTCATACCTTCTCTTATAAATTTTGGGCTTCCTTAGCTCCTCTAAATCCTCAAGTATTGCAAAATCTTGTAAAATATTTTCCATTTTTCACTTTTTTTTATGAAATAAAAAAACACAATTAACAATAAAAATAAATATTACTTTTTTTTGTTTTTTTTTTTAGTTTTTGTTTTATGCGACAATAAGCTGTGTGATTTAGAGTGATGCTAAATTTGTTAAAAGGAATTTCAGCTTGTTTTAATTTTAAAACATGCTTTTGAGTTAAAAGTATACTTTTACTTGTCTATAGTTAACAAAATTGTTAGTTTTAACAAAAGTAAACTTTTTATTTCTTAAAGTGAACTTTATTGTTGACTATGATTATGGGCCATTTTATTTACATTAGCAGCTAAGATTGTTTTCATCCAGAGACTACTTAACATTGATCAAGTTTTTCGTATCAATACATTAATTAAGGTTGTTGTTCTTCGATGGATAACGGAAACACATTTAAGAATAAACTTCTCTCTTTTTGAGTTATCGCCAACAATTAAAACATTCGCTTTTCTCTCAGCGATTCAAGTATTCGCTCAAAAACTTTTTCTTTTTATACATAGCAGTTATTGGATTTGTGGTACAATTGCACCAAATTTTGTACAATCGATACACCAGTGATACACTGGTACACTTCATGATTGTCAGTGCAATTTTATATAAAATTAAAATAATTGTTATTAAATAATTGTTATTAAATTAGCAACATAATAACAGTAATTCAAGGAATCAAGCTTAATTACCATTTCATTGAAATACCTTAATATAATATCAAAGTGTGTATAATGATTTGTTCTATTTTACTGTGAAACTAAATTTTGGTACAATTGATGCTCATTTTGTACAACTTTATTCAATGGGGCGGTATAATTTAAATACAGTCAAATCCCAACACTTTTGTTATCGATATTTTGGTGCTGAGTATCATGTACATAGGTACCAGTTGAAAGTACCTCTGCAGGTACAATATAAAGTCCAATTTTGATGTATTGTGAGAGTAACTAAAATATACATACATATATTATATGACACATCATAACTGTAAAATATGTTGTCCCCTTTTTGATCTACCGTTCTTTTCGTTTCGCTGTTTTTATTTGCTTGCACTTTTATACACACACATTCGCATTCTTATGCGAAAAATTATTATATTGAGTTAGGAGTGTATGTGCTTGCTATATTGTATATGTACACATCATCGCGTTTATTCTTAAACCACGTAAGCGCCAAGAAGTCGTTTTTCTTCTTGGCGTTTGCAAAACATAGCTGTGCGACTCTCTGAAGAGTATAGAAACTTTTTTTTTTTTGTTTTAAATTTGTTACTTACAGTTAATTGTAGCCAAATCTGTCGCTTACGTGGTTTTGGCGCAAACAGCAAATTGCAAATTTCTGTGTGTAAATAAACATTTATATTTGTATTTTTATTTATTAAAAAATATTTGATCTTAAATACAAAAAACTTGGTGGTTGAGACTTCAATATTTCCAACTTGAAATATAAAAACCATTATATTTTGCATGCAAATTTCATTTGTATGGCGCTTACGAAAAGGATTTATTTATTTTTCATACAAACTTGTTAAGATGAGAATGTAGTCTGGTGACAAATGTTTTTTCTATCATAAAAACCAAAAAAGTCAATTTTGGAAAAATGGCGCTTACGTGGTTTAAGAAGAAACGCGACGATATATGCTTTCATTTGTAATACATACATTACATATGCAGGGTTTTAGATGAGGGTGTGTACAACCTTTGAAGTGAACACATGATAAAATGTTGCAATAACTTTTGAGTATCATTCTGTTCTGACATTGTTTATAATAGAATTTTAATTCGAAAAGGCAAGTACATTTTAAAGTATTCATATGAAAAGTTGTTGGTTTTAATGCGCGAACAGGTATTTAGGGTAGATGATTAAATTAATTATTTAGGGACTTGATTGAAATAATGTTCAATTTTAGTTCTTTGGTTTATAATGCCTCAAGCAATAGGTTAATCATTATACTGGTATACATTTTTAATTGAGTTATAATATGTTAAAAAAGAACGCAAATCACAATTTCAATTTTTTTCAGTAAAAGAAAAAGTTAACAATGAGTATAGAGGATGATTTATTTTTTATTTTATATTGTTTTTTTTTTTACTTTAAAAACTAAAAAAAATTTTCATAAGAATTAGGCCCATTATTATAACTTGCCTTTAGCTAAAGTTAGGATTTTGTTGGAGCGATAAGTAGTTTTTCGTTATAGTAATGAGGATAATGCTCATTGCTATAACTTGTCCTTATAGTACGTGATAGGTCAAATTGGTTTTTAGCTTACTTTTAATAACGAAAAACTCTATATCGCTCCAACAAAATCCTAACTTTAGCTAACGGCAAGTTATAATAATGGGACTTAATCACACAACTTGTTTTTAATTTAAAAACTGCCGTAGAGTTAATAGCACCCCATATTTCAATCGCTCAACTAAAAAAGAAAACCAATTTATAATTTAATTTAATATATTGCATCGCCATTTTAAGTTCGGCCCTAAGATATCTTTTATTACTTTAAGTGTTTTATTACAAATTTAATTTTGTTTATTTTAAATTCATGTAATTTCTAGTATGTGTTAATCTTTTTTAACGAAGGTATTGACATGAAGATACGGAAAACAAAGAGGATCTTGCATTAATGTAAACAAGTCTGTAAGTACACGCAAAGAAAAAACATGGTTATTGTATGTTCACGGTAACCAAACTGTTCTTTGTAACAATACATGTTTGCTGTGAACAAATTATAGTTATTTTAAACAATACTTTGGTCACGATAAACAAGTTTTTATTAACAGATAATCATTCAATGGTTATAATCACCAAAAAAGCAACGTGGCTGATTTGAACCATATTAAAATTCAAACCGCAACCAAATTTTGTTTAATATTTAAAAATAAATTTACATTTATAACCATAATATATTATTATTAAACATAGTATGTTAAGTATGGCTAAATATAAACAAATAATGTTTGGTTTTAAAAATACATATTTTGGTTTTGGCCTTTTTTCAGATCAGAAATACGTGTGTAAGCTATCGGTTCATCTAAAACCGCAAAAAAACATTAAAAACATTAAAATATTATTATGGTTTAAAATAATATGGTTTGAATATAACCATATAATTCAATCATAACATGTTGCTCTTAGATTATGGTTACCTCAACTATGTTTTTTCTTTGCGTGTAGAGAATCTCGCCAAAGGCTGCATACTAGATTTACACAATGATGGTGCGACCCATAATAACTTTTGCATCTGTGGTTTGGTGGTCAAAAGCCTCTCAGAGTAAAATTAATCTTAAGTTGATGGGGGTTTAAAGGAATTCTTGTATGAGTATATACATATATATGTGCGCGACTCCATCACAGTCACTTTTGACGCAATGTTGGGATTGCTGTCGTTGAACTTATAAATTAATCGACAGGTGCAATGCCAGATTTACGTATGTAGAGCGATGCTATTTGGCATAGCTTCCGGTCCAATGTCAGATCATATTCTGCACCTAGTTAGCAGGAAGGTTAGGAAAGCTCAAATGCTGCTAGAACGCATCAATAGAAACAAAATAGTCAAAAGACTGCATCAAAAATAGTCGAAAGACTCATTGTCTGTAGCCTGCGGAATGAACTGGAATGAAACAGCAGACCAAGTACCAAAAAAAGCATCTGCTGTGAATTTCTGTGGACCAGAATCCAGAGTAGCCCTGGCAAATGACCTAATGCGATTGAAGGTCTGCAATGGCTGAACTCATTAAACTTTCTCAGAAAGCACCTTTGTAGGAATATATGATAGAAGAACCTTAACCTGTGTAACTGAGTTAGTGGAAGATAATGGAAAATTCAAGTATAATCTCTCCAAGATGAAAATCGAAGAAGATGGTACGTGAAGACTGTGCCTTTCTGCAGCACAACAGCTAGCATCTCGTCGACAGACTAACATTACTTAAGTCAGACAATTACTTACTTAAAATTACTTAATGAAAGTAAAGGTACGGTCACATTAGCCAAATATTTGCCTGAAATCGTCAAATATTTGTTTGCCATAGTCTGACTAGAAAATAAAATTGATCGGCAAACAACAAAACAGCTGATTCTTGGCAAAGAAAATTATTTGCCGGCAAACCAAAATGTTCCTAATGTGACCACTTATCGCAAATATTTTATTGTAAGAACAAACATGGGCAAACAACATTTGATTCCAGCAGAGTTTTTAACTTTTAAAACTTTATTATTAGCAAATAAAATAAAGTTGCATATGAAAACACACTGGTTTTAGGGTTCCGTACCTAAAGGCCAAACACGTAACCCCTAATATCGCTACCAGACGTTTTTTCTCTTTTACAGTATTGTTTAGCCGCTACAACAAATAATAAAATGAAATACAAAATTAAAGAGTGTCCCAATAGTGGCGTGATTTTCTTATATATGGTCTAAATTGCTTAACCGTTATAGAAGACCTTTAAAACAACTATATATGTAAATTTTAATTAAAAATTAAAGGATGTTATGTTACGGGCCCAACATCAAGCATAAGAGCAGCCTGGACCTAGTTAGTAAGGAGGGTAGAGAAGCTTAAATGCCGATGGAACGCATGAGTAGAATAAGATTAGTCAAAAGACTGCGTCCGACTCTCATTGCGAAAGACGTTATACACAATGTATGGAGAACGATATATGAACGGTAGAGCAGCAGCAAGTGTATACTTAACTGAGCTGAATATGTCCTGTAATCTGCATTTGGGTGAGTATGTCTCCGTTAACCAGGTAGAATTGCTTGGATTACTGCATGCGTTGGATCACTTGCTGGATTGTCGGGTGCCCGTCCCTACCTTTAAACCTAAAAAAGTGGAGGGAGACCACTACGTGTAGGCAGGCTCGAGTGGTCCTCAAGTAGCCCATGGGAAGGCATTAAGGTACTCAGATACAATAGAAGTACCTAAACCTAGATAGCTGCATTGGTGACAAGTTATGGAAACTTCAAGTATCATCTAGCCAAGATGAAAATCGAAGAATATGATACTTTGAGACTATGCCTGGAAGAGGCTGAGACGTAAATCAGGGAAATTTCGTTATATGTATTTCGAATACATCTATGACTATTTTTATGTTACTTAAAACCATTGCAACCACGTTCTAAAAAACTGTTTTTGACTCTCCTGAATTTTAAGTAGTGACTGTTTGTGATTTTGTGTGCGATATGTATGTACCGGTACAAATGCAACATCGTTATACAATATTTTCTTTAATTTTTTTATTTTCTTTTATATACATTTTTATTTATGTATGTATGTATATTTTTTATGTACATACATATGTACATATTTTGGCGAAATAAATTTATATTTTTTGACAATTTAATCAAATATTTTTTTGGTCAAATATTTTCTCTGGTGTGACCACACGTCAAACGTGTTTTCCCAAATATCAATTTGCTTTTGTTTGAATAAACAAAAAGGAGCGAATAAATGGACCTAGTGTGACCATAAAACAAATTTTAAAATGTTTTAAGAAAATTTAAATCAAACACGAACAAATAATTTTGAGGCAATCATTTGCCTAATGTGACCTTACCTTAAGATTACAAACCCAGCAAAAAATCCAGTAAGCAGTAAAGTAAAACTCATGTGTTCCAAAAGCGGTTCTTTTAAGCGCATCTCATATGCGTATTCGCGAATGCTATAAATGTAAGGAAGTAATGTGTATTTATTTCTAAGTTTTTGTTTAATAACAAACTGCATCCTCTCTCGCTTACCTGCATCTTCGTAAGCGAATAATTTTTCTTTATAAAATTCCCGATTTGAATTTGTTTTTACGAGCAGTTCCAAACAAAAAACAGATTATTAAGTAAGATGACGCAATATCAAATCCGTGTAGTTTAATTGATATTGTGTTTAAATAGTGCGTATAGAAGAGACATGATGTAACTGCTTCCAGGAAAAAATATTTAGTGAAGCAAAGAGACCTACCAAGTGCGGCATCGCAAACAAAAATATGCCTTCCTAAAGTTAGTAGGGGAGAATCTATTTCTCTCTCCCTTACAAACCTGCTTCCATGTAAACAATATTTTTGGCTCGAAAGCGGTTGCCTAGAATTATTCAGAACGGGAGGGGTTCGAGAACGGACCCAATAATGTAGGAGGAGATTAATCATAATCTTTTCTAAGGTCTTAAAGAAGAAATCTTAAAGCAATAAAATTCAAAATTAAAAAAAATTATAATTAGTCTAACACGCCGAAAAAACACCCCCTTTTTGAAATTTATTTAGGACAAATATACTTTATCTAAAAGATTTTTTTATTTTTTTTTTTTTTTTTTGGCATCGAACTTAAAATTACGATGATATATACCCGTATATTCATAATCAAATGGTACGCATTTTGGATGGGGTTTGTAAAAAAACAATTATGACCTTATGCAAAATAAATAAAGTATAATTCAAATATACTTTAAGAAAAAATGTTCATATAAAATTTCCCATAAAGTACACTGTATTTCTTTCTTTTATAATATTTGCAAATAAATGCATGCAAAATGATTTTGCATTTAGAAGTTTACAAAATTCTTCACGGCGGAGGTGAGTTACTAACTGTTACTTAATATTTCGGGCAGACAAAATCTATCGATTTCAAAATAACATATGATTTAAAAATTTGCTGGAATTTTGATCACCCTAAATTGTTCCAACCAGTAGAGCTTCTCCAACTAATGGGAAATCCTAAAAGATGAGTGTGAAATAAAATATATACAGGGTGTCCGCCGGGAAGGTATACTACTCGCAGTAATTCCATTGTAATCCTGGCTGTATATGATGTGGCACCGTCTTGTTGATACCACATGTTAATCAAGCCCATAGCATGCAGTTGTGGCGTTAAAAAGTGTTCAAACATATCACGATATCGCTTCCCATTCACAGTTACCGTTATTCCGTTTTCATTTTCAAAGAAGTGAGGTCCAATGATTCCTCTTGATCAAATTGTTCACCAGACTCTCACTTTTAATGGATGCAAAGGTGAGTTATGAATAATTTGTGGGTTTTCCATTGCCCAGAACCGACTATACGGTTTATTCACATATCCATTTAAATGAAAATGTTTTTGATGTTTGAAATAGTTTTTTCATGAAAATCGGGATTGTCATGAGCGAGCTGTAACATCCTATTGGCATATGTACGGCAGCGTAAATGGTCCTGTGGAAGAACCTCTTGTGTCAACTGAATCTTAAATGGAAACAAATGAAAATCCTTGTGCAAACTTGTGGCCAAAGTTGTTCTTTGAAGACCAAACTCCTGAGAACGGCGTCGAATTGAGCAGCATTTATGTTTTCAGCCAATCTTGCAGTACGTTGTGGTCTATGCTTGGGCCTGTCACCTACAGACCCTCTTTCTTCGAAATCATTCACTATACGATAAATAGTGCGTTTTGTTGTTGTTGAGAAACAATGTTCTCCCAAAAATTTCACGTAACTTTCTCATTGTCACAGTAATCGATGATTGATTTTGATAAAATGTTTTAGCAATTAAAACACGATGGTTTATCGAATATTTTTCCATAAAAAATTTGCCACGTGTCTACTTCACTGCCAAATATCAACTGTCAAGACTAATGTTCACCAAAATGGCGGCAATACAAAGTAGTATACCTTCCCGGCGGACACCCTGTATAATGCGTTATCTTTCTCCCTTGTTATTCCAAAAAATTTCTCTTTAATTCAATATGTTACAAGTATAATTTTATTATATTCGGTATCCAGTATACTTTGCACAGTTTAAAACTTCCACTGCAGGAAAAGTTAATTACGCTACATTGAAACATTAACAGAGTTTTACTAACTTTTTTAAAAAAACATTTTATTTCATTTTTATAACTAGTTAAAATGATATACATACATACATACATATATCGAAATATCATATTTTTATTATTTTTGTTGGGGCAAACTTTATTTTCCTTCGCATTATACATACTACATATTGGTTTTTAACATATGTTACATCTAAGGTAATATAGAGAAATAAAATTTAATATCTTTAACGTAAAGTGGCTTTTCTCTTAAAGACTGTTCGTTTATTTATTCATATGTCCCCAGGTTCTTGGGTTTCTTCTTTATCGTCATCTTCTCTCCCCTTATTACCACTTGCAAATCATTTCACTTATTTTAAGAACACACACAAGACATTAAATATTCTTAACCATGAGTACAATTTGATAACATCTGTCAGCAGTTGTCGCGTAAACTTTCACATAGAAACTTTCATAAGCACAAATAATAAGGAATTGCCTTTCACTATTTATTTGAACACTGTAGTGTAAAGTTTTGTTCGTTGCGCTAAAATGTAATGACACTTCGGACTTACACCGAACCATTTTAGTTGTTTATTTTTTGTCTGTCCAGTTTTTGGTTATTGAATCTTAACATAATTCCTTTATGAAAAGGCTAAAAAAAGAAGACAATTTTTTTTTTTTAAAGTTAACGATTTTATTAATGGTATCGATATATATGAAATGAAACATATCGATGTTTCGAGATATCGATATTTTTGTCATTCAGTTAATGTACAGCTTTATTTAAATAGTACAAGTACTCATCAAGTACTGAAAGTAGGACTACCTTATTCTATGTGAAAAAATCATAAATTGTAACCGTTGTCCCTCCAGCCCAATACAAACATAGCCAATTTTGATACAAAATTTATCTCTTGGTTACATATTCTAAAAGGAATTTGACATCCCCATGGTTAACAAAGACAGGATAGCAAGTTTTATAGAAAAGACTACATTTTTGTGGGATATATCATTTCTGGTTTAGGAATTCAGGTGGTAAAATATAAAATACTAAAAGCGTTAAAAGCTTTAAACAAATTTGAAGACGTTTTATATTCTACCGGCAATGAGTGCCAGATAATGTCAATACGCCAATTATTATTTGGAATTGAAAATGAAAATATAAACCTACACACATACCCAGCCATCTATACATACAAATATACAAATAACGACACATCGTTAAATGTTAATAAGAAAGTGAATTTTTGTTAAACATACAAGTGATTTTTATCATGTAGACAAAGCTTCCAATACATTCTCACATTACACTTGCAGACTCAATTATATATCCAATAACAAAAGCAACAAAAACAACATAAAACGACGCCAAAATATTGCACAATGACCTCACAAGGTTCAATAACAGTCGGAGCATTCGTTTTATTTTGTCGCGTCAAGTTGAGTTGATTGGCATCGATGCAAGCTGTATTAAGTTTATTTTTATACATAGAGCACAAATACAAAAAAAAAAATAATATAATTCTTGCAAAAAAAAACCGACTTCAAAACAGATAGAAGGGCACCAATTCTAAACTAAAAATGTAAGAAGTAATCTGTAAGAATTAGATTTAAACCAAATAAAAGATGTGCCAAAATTAGAGGGAAAAAATAAAGACTATTGAATGTCAAGCCTCTCCCTATTACTGTTCAAAAGTTAAGTTATTTTCACCAGCATCCGTCTTGTATGGGGACACCATTCAAGCCTCTGTCTATAACGGTTTCAAAGATAGGGGCACACAGATCAAATAACATCACCTATTCGGACACCCTTTAATTTACAATGTTAAATTAAAGACCTGTTGTTATAGAGGACTTGGTCACAAAGATTCTTTGTAAATTTCAACTATCTGTCTATAACGGTTAAAAAGTTTAACCATATATATCAAATTACATGAACTATTGGGACACCCTTTACATTATAATTCCAAATATTTATATTTGTTATCATACCAGAGAAAGTAGTGGACATTCTGCCTAATTTTCAAGTGTTTGTGTTTAACGGTTCAAAAGATAGGTTCATATAGATCAAATTACGTAATTTATGGGGACACCCTTTAATTTCTAACTTCAAATTGTATACTTGCTATAGTGGACTTTGCAATACAGGTTCCTTGTAAATTTCAGCTGTCTGTCTCTAACAGTTCAAAAGTTTGGCCACATACATAGAATTACATTAACTATTGGGACACCCTTTAAGTTCCAAATTCAAAATTTTATACTTTTTGTTATAGCTGACTTAGCACTACAGGTTCTTTGTAAATTTCAGCGGTCTGTGTACAACTATCCAAAAGTATGGCCATATACATCGAATTAAATGAACTATTGGAGCACCCTTTAATTTAAAAATTTGAGTATTTATACATTTTATTATAACGGTCATAGTAGTCGACATTCTGTCAAATTTTCAAAGTTTAGTCTATAACGGTTCAAAAGATAGACCCAAATAGGTCATATTATGTCACCTATGGGGACACCCTTTAAATTTTAAATTTATTTTTTTATTAATTTCTGCTGTTGGGAGCTATAGCGGTACGCAGTTTTTTTAAATTTTAATTTGCTGCCCTTTAGGGTTCTTAATACACATGTATGTTGTATGGGGACACCCTTTAATTTTTAATAAAATGAACTGTTTTTAAAATGGGACCAACCTTGAAGCATAACCTTTCAAATAAAGCAAAAAATTTTAAAATCGGTTCAGAAATGGCTGAGTTCTGCGGTTACATACATAAAAAAAAAAAAGCAACATTCAGACGAATAGATAACCTCCTTCTTTTTTGAAGTCGGTTAAAAATACAAAATACAAAAAATTAGCAAAAACTACTAAAAAAATTATTTTTTTTTTTGCTTTTTTTAGTAATAAATCCATTTTATATAAAAAAAAAATTCTTGATAATTTTTCAATTCATGTTTTAACAACTTTTACTGCAAAAACAATTTCTTAGTTTAACACGTCCTTTCAAGAGTCCGCGCTTTGTTATTTAAGCGGCAGTACACCTTCTGTGAAGAATCTTATTATTAAGATTCAAAAATAAGCACATTTACATGAAAATCACGTCGCTATTGCGACACCCTTTAATATTTAGTTTTATATTTTATACTTGTTAATATAGCGAATATTGTTTTAAATACTGAGTGTAAATTTAAAGTGTCAGTCCATTACGGTAACAAAAATTAGGCCATATAAAATCACTTCACCTGACTATTGGAACACCCTTTAATTTTTAGTATTTGTTATTATTGCGGCCATTATTATTAATGAAGGGCAGACCGCTTCCCCCAGCCTACTCTTGACTTTAGTGATTTCAGACTGATGAATGTAGCCTGCTTTTCATCCATAAAGTTGTAGTAATTGCTAGCATTAGTCTAAGGCTTAGATACCCCACAGCATCCACATTTAACAACTGTTGGACTATTACACACAATATAGCTACCGTCTTAACATCTTCCAGATACAGTCAGCAAGTATCATCTTCTTTGATTTTTATCTTAGCAAGATGATACTTAAAGTTTCCATGACCTGTCACTAACGCAGTAATCCAGCTTAAGCTATTTCATTATATCTGAGCACCTTGCTGGCCTTCCTGCCCATTATATCCGATATTTTTATTTATACAATTATTAATTATTAGAAATAAATGACCGAGGTGAAACAATAATTGTTTATTAATGCCATTACATAATTCTATTTTATTATTTTGCTCCCAAAATCTTATAAATCGCAAAAAAGAAATTTCTAAGGTTTATTAGAGTAGGCAACCCAAAAGCTTGTGTGTCAATGAACCTGACGTGGATCTAAAATAATAAATACAAATCTAAACAGTCACTGACTTGTCTCTTCCAAAAATTTCGTTCTTTTCAATGTTGTTGCCTTGAACTGCTTTTACAAATATGAATTTCACAGTTACACAAATTTGTAATTGTACTTAAATATAAATACATCACTTCGCGTATGTATATGTGCGCGTATATATATTGATTTATTTGTATTAATTTGTGGATATTTGTATACATATTTCTTGAAAAGTTTAATTTTTGGGAACACTGCTAAACGCCCATAAATTTATATCTATATATCTTCTATATAATAAAATAGTAACTCATTTTCTGTCTGTCTGTCTGTGTTTGCAGTATCCTGATTCCAATATAGGTTATTTCCTTCCGCACAAATATCTTATTTACAAGAGAAAGTGAAGAAAAAGCAGTGAAACAACGCCAATTTTTTAATGATTTAAGAGTACTTTAAGAGATCTTTGAAACATTTTAGAATTTTATATAAATTTTAGAATTTTATCCAGGGATGGGTACCTTTATATAAAGTAAATACGTAAGAGTCTTAAAATTTGGTGTGGATTTCTTTCAAAGCAAAATCGAACAAAATATTGTCAGGCAGCACACAACGTGTGTGGGCACAGCTAGTATAAAATCTTAACACAGTGGGGCCGAATCAAAATATTTTGGAAATAATTCAGCCATTTGAGTTTAAGTTTTAAAGCTAGGCATCAAGCACTTACTAGGAGTAGTGGCGCATAAAGTTGTGAACCTCGCACGTTCAAATTTTAGCATTTCTTCAATTTTGTATGCAAAAGAGTTCAAATTGTAGGACGTTTATCTTTTATAACCATCACTTTTACACGTAATTTGGATTAAACATATTTAGTTAACTTACACAAAAATATAAAATTATTACAAAGTCGTTAAGAAAATTAAAAATATTGATAGTCCGTTTTTGTTAACTCAGAAAATATAAAAATTTTAAATTTTTCTACAACATTTTGTATTTTGCTCGCTAACTACGAAAAAATTTGCTATTAATTCTACTCAATATTTTGAAAAAACTGGACCACGGTATAGAAAAATTCAAAAATTAAATTTTAAAATGCTTATAACTCGCTCATTTTAAAACAAAATTATTTACTTTATTATTTATTTAAAAAACTATTTACTGGTAAATGAATGATGTCCGGTATCCAAAGAGTCCCTGCTTTGGCCACAATTCATGCTTTTACGATAAACTGTATAATACCTTGACTTTTTGTAAAAAAAATGCAATAAACTCTTTTAATAATTATCATTAAGTCCAGATTTTGTTTCCCTCCATCAAAATAAGATTTCTCAAGATCCTCGAAATAGGAATTTGTTTGACCCAAACCTCCCACAACCCAGCTTTTTCTTCAAATTTGGAAACAGGAAAAAGTATATTGGATGAAAAAGCAGTCTTGGCCTAGTTCAGTTCAAATGCCTAATGTTAAATCCTGAGCTCTCATTCTCTAATCTTCTTCATTCTGTGGATTTAATGGACTATTTGCGGCTTGAAGACGTTTTCTGTCATTTATTAACCATTGATAAAGATCATAGCAATCCTTTATTAGTACCGAGGTGATAACAAAAATAATTAAACCGCTGCTTAAAGTAAGGCTGCTCTCTACGTCGCTCCTGGGGACCTCGGGACAGATTTACTCTCCTCAATACAAAGGACGGTCATATATTTATTGTTAATTAATTAATAGCGCAGCTTTTATAATTATTCAGTACATCAATGTGCATGTAGGCACGCTATCCGGAGCGAAACGGTTCTCAATAAAACTTGAAGAGCGATTAGTGGCAGACAGAAATTCCATATATGTAAATATACACGGAGTATTGCATTAAGTGATAGTGTACTCCAATTTAATATGCCTTTAAGTGATAGTGTACTGCAATTTAATATGCCTGATATATCGATGAATACGCATTTGTCATTGACAAGACTTTTGGTGGGCACCTTAGAAATCTAGAAGAAATATTTAAACGTATATCAGAAGTAAAGTGTTTGGCTCATCATGTAACATAAAGAAGGAAAAGAAGATAAAAAGAAAAGAAGATAAAGTCGATAATTGCTTTTTCGACTACATCTTTATTGCTTAACTAAAGTTTTTAAAAATTTAAAACTAATTTATTCACCGAAAAACACTGAAAGTTTTGTTGAACAGATTGACTAGAGAAAGATAAATATATCATAATTGAATATAAAGTACGTGAATAAAATTATTTGCCCTACAAAATGTGCTACAGCGTGTTAACAACGCGGCAATACTACATTAAACTTTAACAACAATGAACATTTTGTTAAACACAAGCGAAACGTTGACATCTTGTACCCCATTATGTTTAATACGCTCTTTAGCAAGTTTTTTTTTAACATACAACTGCCATCCAGCTGAACTATCAACCCTAAAATCAGAATCATAAGTTGTTCTTAACAGTTAGTCACTTCGTCAGTTCATTTGCCAGTGAGACTGTCAGAAAAAACTGTCAGTCATTGAAATATGTGAGTAAATATGTATAAACAGCCAAAATTATAAAAGGGCTATAAGTATCTTCATCTTGCTTTCAACTTACTTTTTATGGTTCGAGTTTTTTACTCTCATTTTTATTATTCGTAAGCTAGAGTAGTTTAAAGTCTTCTAATTTTTTTTTTTTCATAAGTTTTCCTTGTACTCATTCGTTTTCCCTTCATTTGACTCGTTTATATGTACATGTTTTCCTTTTTGCTTTTCCTCATTAAATATTAAACGTGAAATTCCCAACAGGTTTTTTAATGCCTGTTTTGTGTTCTTTGAATTCAACGATATTTCACTAAAAATTTTCACACAGATACTCGAGTTTACACACACACAAAAACATCTACTTTTGCAATGCCAACTCATGCCAGTATTTCAAATGGCAGCCGCTTTAGACTCGTTTATTTAATAATTTTTTTACAGAAAGTGTGAGTGTGATATTTTAATTACAGGTGAATTTATTGAGTGGTTAAAACAATGAAATTACGCCCTTTTGTTCATGCGTCATTCATTAAATGAATGTAGATTGAAAGTTAATTAAATTGTGATGCAAGAATATATTTTTTAAATTTGTAAATAAATAAAAAGTTTCTGATTTTTAAAACCCATTTCTTAATTTGGTGTTTTCAGAAACTTATAGTAGACTTTTGTGACAAAAATATTTTTGTGAAACATTTTACCCCCCTTTTCAAAGATATTTTTCCTCTTTTTAACGAACGAATCATGGCCTTTAGTCGCATGTACGTTATCTTATTTTATTTTAAGTTATACATTCCCAACACTTAGATTTGGGAAATGGTGTTTTTATCGATAAATAACCGTGTGGGTTATCTGAATTTTTGCTCGACCTTAAATTAGAATTGACGTGGTGAACGTTTTTATGATGAGATTATTATTTAAAGATACCAGCTTCACTTTTGATAAAATTTAAAATAAAACATTAACAAGTTTTACTCTGATAGCTTCTTTCGTTTAAAAGTTACACTCCTCTTATATACCCTTCAAGCTCTGCGCTTTTTATCGACGCGTCGCGACGTTTCGCAAGCATTTGATAAGATATAGTATGAAGACCTAATATATAAAATAAAACTTAATTTGCCCGTAAACCTATATAAGCAGCTACACTATAAAACACTTTTGTTGAAAATTAGGTCGATAATGGTAGGCAACACTTTACCGAATATTTTCGACCTAAAATTAGACAACTATATTTTTAAACATGTTTTTAAACAAAATGTGTTTAATTATTTTACACAAATTGTGTTTAATTTTATCGCTTGGTTTTCTACATTTTTCGTTAAATAAAAATGCATATAATAAATATATTGGTTATAGATATTACATTTATTATAGTACATTTTATAATATACCAATATTAATATTTACTAATACTTATACAATGACAAATCTTAAGACAACTACAACATTATTATTAAACATTCTTAATCATTAACGTTTTTATGAACAAACAAAGACAAACAGCTTTTTAAAATGCCAAAATCGGAAATAAAAAAAAAATACGAAGCACGTTGCTTAAAGCAAATATCAGACTCCTTTATAGCTAGTTTGTATCTGATCGATCGAAATTGAAAGTACAAACATATTTCTAAACGTTGCCGCAATTGTAACAAATTTTCGTGAGTTTTAGCGGCATTAAAATAATCACCATTCGAGAGATTCTTCTCCGACTGCTGCCATTTTAAAATGCAATTTGGCAAGAATTTCTCGTTGTTCGCCCGAACGAAAAGCATTAATTTGCCCCCATAAAGTATATATATTCTGGATCCTTATACATAGAGAAGTTGATTAAGTCCGTCTGTCCGTGTTAGTGTGGTAATGTCATTTGCCAAGGCACCAGAAGAGATACAAAAAATTTAAGAACACCAATCTGTCAGGCATAGTTTCGAATGTTGCAATTCAGCAACATCGGATCATTCCTTTGGAGGCTACGGGCCAAAAACCATTTTTTGCCCGTAATTTTAATGATTCTGTTTTGCCTTTTTTGTCAAATAAATATTAGATTGTGACAGGTAGATAGCAAGGAGTGCATACAGATCTCGGGGGATCAATAACCCCTTACAAGGGGCGATTTTTGTTTGTTTTTAGATTGGTAGGGTTTTTCTGATTTGATTTGTATTCGAGACCTTAATAGAAAGCAATACGCATAGAGGTAGCCAATGGACCCACAGGGTACCCACTGATAAATAGGAGCAGTTAAAAGGACCCCCCATGTGTCAATATGAGGAAATTTTTTTGTAAGGATTTCTGTTTGCTTTAGTCTGACCATTCTAACTCAATATAGTCCTAAATATAACAAAAAAAATTCAATAAAATTAAAAAAAAAAATTTTTAAAAAAATTTTACAAAAAAAATTTTACAAAAAAATTACAAAACATTTTCAAAGAGATATTTTACAGAAAAATAAGCAAAAAAAAAATTTTTTAAAAATTTTCGTCTTTATTTCTTGAGCTATAGGAGGCAACCATTCAAAATTTGCAGACAATAACTCTATGTTCGCTTTCTATTAAATTAAGCCTTAAAATTAGAGGGTGTGACGTGCTTTGCGTATATATGGCCTAAGTTTCGAACAATAATAAGTAGACTCTTGAAGTTTTTACCAGAGGTTTATTACTATGGAAACTATAAAAAATAATAAAAATTAAAGGGTGATCCATCAGTGGCATGTTTTTGGCATATATTACCTTATTTTTAGAACCGCAATAGGTAGGCCTGATATTTTTATAGAAAGGTTATTACCATGGCCGTTATAACAACAATTCCTAAAATTTAAAGGGTGTTCCAATAGCGATGCAATTTTCGCGAATATGACTTTGATTTTAAAAAGAAAAGGGTGCCCCATAAGACATGACAAAATTAAAAACTTGAGTTTTTAAAGGCGTACTAGACATAGTACGGAACCCTACGTGTGTGAGACTAACTCGCACTTGACTGATTTATTATATTTTTTTATGAATATTGTAGAAAAACAAACAGAATGACAGCCACATGTGGTGCGGCCTATAAAAGTGACTCGATAGACGATTAATTAATAAAATTACAATTAATGTCGAAATGTTTGATCAAACTTGGATCTTTCAATTTCTGATAGTTTTTAGTTTTCTTTGTAAATTTTCGATTATATTTTAATAAATAAATTTTAATTTTTGGGTGAAAATATGATTTTTTGGTGAAACTTGAATCTTTAACCGAACTTTTAAATTATTGATAGTTTTACAGTTTTCTTTGTAAATTTTCGGTTTTTAATTCAATTTTAATTTTAGATCAATATAAAAATTTTTTGCTAAAATTTAAATTTTGGGTGAAAATGTTATTTTTTTGGCGAAACTTGGATCTTTAAACGAACTTTTTAATTATTAATAGTTTTTCGTGATTTTTGTGTGAATTTTCGGTTTTTAATCAAATTTTGATTTTTGGTCGGTACAAAAATTTGTTGGTTAAATTTATACTTTTTTTTTGTAATGTGATTTTTTGGTAAAACTTGGAACTTTAAGAGAACTTTTTAATTATTAGTATTTTTTGTAAATTTTCGGTTTTTAATAAATTTTTAGAGTTTGATGGGTATAAAAAGTGTTGCGGATAATTTCAACTCTTAGGTGAAATTTTGGTGAAAATGATACCTTAGTGTAAAATTCGAATTTTATGGTAGTATAGAGTTTTTTATTTCAAAATTTTTGGTTTTTAAGAAAACACGATGCTCTCGCCATTTTTTAACCATAGCGCTATCAGTTATGGCTCAATGGGGCTGAAATACAATAACAAAATTGGCGAAACTAAGTCTCACACATTGGTGTGCTTAAATTGTCTGTAGCTTTTCTGAATGCCTTGGCGAAATCCATTTCAACCTGAACATCGCTTAATCAACTTCTTTATGTACAGGGTGGGCCAAAAGAAACCAAGGGGTGTAAAAGATTAATAACTTTTTTGTTTATTAACTTTTTTTATTTTTTCTTTCAGATTATATAGACAACACTTGGAATTGTATTATTTAAACCAGAGATCAATTATTTTAACGCAAAGAGCATATCGCCGACATTATTGAAAATTTGATTATGAGTGATGAAGCTCATTTTCATTTGAATGGCTTTGTTAATAAGCAGAACTGTAGGTTCTGGGGTTCTGAAAATCCAAGAGCCATTCATCAACGCCAATTGCACCCCATCAGGTGTACAGTATGGTGTGGGATCACATCTGAAAATGTCATTGGGCCCTACTTCTTCGAGAATGAAGATGGAAGTGCTGTAACCGTAAATGGAGAGCGGTATCGGTTTATGATAGAAAATTTTTTACGTCCTGCTCTTGAAAACAGACCTGGTATGTGGTTTCAGCAGGACGGAGCCACTGCCCATACTGCCCGAGACACAATGGCACTTTTAAGACAAATTTTTGGAGAGCCCTTGGTTTCTTTTGGCCCACCCTGTATAAGGATCCAGATGTTGAATGGGAACCACACCTAAACGTCAAGTTTTTTTCTGCATTTAATTTGGAACAAGATTAACGTGAGTACCTGCCATACTCGGCCTAACCTCACGGTGGTCTTACCACCGAGTGAAACTTAGGCGTAGACTAGCGCCCCCATTGTGTAGTATAACAACACTTTACGATTGCCACCAATCGCTTTTTGTGTGTGATACAGTCACAATGAGTAGCAATTTATATAATATAGCAAGCCTTTCCAAGGCAAGCCTAGATCCATATTATAACCTCTTGCTTAGGGGTTTGGAGACTAACCAAACTCCGTCTGTTTAGAGTGCAACAGCACACTTGATCGACCTTGTACCTTACCTACTTAATCGATCTTAAACCACAGCCACCACGTGTACCCCCGAAGGGGACCTCACCAATAACCGGTCACAGAGTGGATAGGATCTCTGTGGGGCCACCGATTCCCGTCGCACAAGTCCTTTGGGCACTGGTCAGGCCTCGAAGAGGACCCGTGTTAAAACACGATTTAGGCTCTAGGAACCCTAGCGTCTGGTGCCCCTATTTTCCCCGAGTGAACTGTGTCAAAGCATTTGCCATTACTGCAGTGAATTGGTATAGCTAAAGGATGAGATAATTCAGCACATTAACAGCATAGAACCTCAATTATGTCACAGCGTCATCGAAAATTTGGTGCATCGGATGGAGGTGTGCCGCCGTGGTCACGGCGGCCATTTGGCCGATATTTTTTTCCATACATAATTGAACCATACCAATATTATAAAAAGAAATGGCAATAATTTTCTAAATAATTTGTGTGATAATAAACATCACCCTTAAAATTTAACCAACCTTTATATATTGCAGAAATTATATACGGAACGACAAACTTATGTATACCCTTAATAATTTATAATAATAATTTTCGCAAAAAAACCGACTTCAAAGCAGATAGAAGGACAGCAATTATAAACTAAAAATGTAAGAAGTAATCTTTAAGAATTAGATTTAAACCAAATAATAGATGTGCCAAAATCAGCGGAAGAAAGTAAAGACTATGTGAATGTCAAGCATTACTGTTCAAAATTTAAGCTATTTTCACCAGCATCCGTCTTTTATGGGTACACCATTCAAGCCTCTGTCTATAACGGTTTCAAAGATAGGGTCACATAGATCAAATAACATCACCTATTGGGACACCCTTTCATTTACAATTTTAAATTAAAGACCTGTTGTTATAGAGGACTTGGCCACAAAGATTCTTTGTAAATTTCAACTATCTGTATATAACGGTTAAAAAGAGTAACCATATATATCAAATTACATGAACTATTGGGACGCCCCTTACATTATAAATCCAAATATTTATACTTGATATCATACCAGAGAAAGTAGTGGATATTCTGCTTAATTTTCAAGTGTTTGTGTTTAACGGTTCAAAAGATAGGGCCATATAGATCAAATTACATAATTTATGGGGACACCCTCTAGTTTCTAAATTCAAATTGTATACTTGCTATAGTGGACTTTACAATACAGGTTCCTTGTAAATTTCAGCTGTCTGTCTATAACAGTTCAAAAGTTTGGCCACATACATAGAATTACATTAACTATTGGGACACCCTTTCATTTCCAAATAAAAATTTTATACTTTTTGTTATAGCGGACTTAGCAATACAGGTGCTTTGTAAGCTTCAGCGGTCTGTATACAACTGTTCAAAAGTATGGCCATATACATCAAATTAAATGAACTATTGGAGCACCCTTTAATTTAAAATTTTGAATATTTATACATTTTATTATAACGGTCAGAGTAATCGACATTCTGTAAAATGTTCAAGGTTTTGCCTATAACGGTTCAAAAGATAGGCTCAAATAGGTCAAATTACGTCACCTATGGGGACACCCTTTAAATTTTAAATTTATTTTTTTATCAATTTCTGCTGTTGGGAGCTATACCGACACGCAATTTTTTAAAATTTTAATTTGGTGCCCTTTACGGTTCTTAATACACGTAAAAAACATGTATGTTGTATGGGAGCACCCTTTAATTTTTAATATAATGAACTGGTTTTTAAATGGGACCAACCTGAAAGCATAACCTTTCAACTAAAGAAAAAAATTTAAAAATCGGTTTAGAAATGGCTGAGTTCTGCTGTTACATACATAAAAAAACAACATTCAGACGAATAGATAACCTCCTTCTTTTTTGAAGTCGGTTAAAAAAGAAGTATAAACGGAAATATGATCATATTTATTCAAATATGAAGAAAAACACCAGAAAAAAGTGAAAAGCAATTACCTTAAGAAACAATCACACTTCAATATTGAAATGAATATGAAAAAATGAAAAAACTATATACACGCGCATCAATGTATCCATGCTGAGGCGGTTGTCTCTATTAGCACGACACCAAATCGCTCGGACAATATTCTTTCAATCTCAAATAATGTAGTTGTCAATGAAAACAATAATAATATAATTCAACCATCATCTTCATTTTCCAATCCTCCGATTCCTGTTTCAAACTTTACATCTGCTGGGACTACTCCGACTACCCAAACTTCTGATTTAATTTGTGACAAGACTGTTCCTCAGCAATTAGTCGTTGTTCCACCAAAGAAGCATATTTTTATTTCACGTTTTGCCTCTTCTACAACTGCTAATGATATTGATTACTTCGTCAAATCAAAACTAAATAATGATGCTGATATTCTAGTGAAGAAATTTTCATTTTCTCGTCCGAGGAGCATTTCTTCATTTAAATTATCTGTTCATTGTGATTTCTATGATCAAATAGTCAATCCTAACTTCTGGCCGAAAAACACTTTTGTTCGTGAATTCTTTTTCAATGATAACCGTGATAGTCGCAGTTTTGGAAATGTTGCCCAAATACCACCACAGAGTATTTCTTTAAAAAACTAAATAGTGCTGATAAACGTCTAAATATTTTGTACCAAAATGTTCGTGGCCTAAATACAAAATTGTCAACCCTGCTGGTAAATAGTTATGACTTTTCGTATCATGTTTTAATTTTCACCGAAACTTGGCTCAACCAAAATGTATTCAACTCTGAGATATTATGTTATAAATACCAAATATATCGATATAACCGAAGTAATCGCAGAGGTGGAGGTGCTCTTATTGCGGTTTCCAGTTTGTTTTCATCTGAAGCTATTTTGACTGATGTTTCTGATATCGAATTTGTTGCTGTTGTAATTAAAATGGCGTCTAAGAAAATTTTTTTTACCTGTTCCTATATTTCACCAGGCTCGGATACTCCAACATACTCTAAGCATATTGAAGCTATTAGATTGGTATATCAACAAGCTGAACTTAATGATAGCATTTTCGTTGTTGGTGATTTTAATCTCCCATTCATTACGTGGATACGTAATCCGGATGCTTCTTATCTTATCCCGGTAAAAAATAGAAGTTCTTATGATGACTTCTTGAATGAAATGTTTGATTTGAGTCTTTATCAATTGAATCATGTGTATAATGACAGTGGAAATTTGCTTGATCTGATATTCACCAATGATCCAGATGACTGTTCCTTAAATCGCACTGAGCCTGTTTCTTTGCCAGAAGATCGGTACCACCCAACTATCGAATTCAGCATCTCAATTCCATCTCAATTTGTCTCGAATCGTTATAATGCTGATAAAATTTATTGCTTTAAGAAAACCAATTACACTAAATTAAATGATCTGTTAAGAACTACTTGTTGGAATGATTTGTTGTCTACTTCCATGAGTATTACAAGTGCCTCGCGTATTGACACAATAATTACTAAGTTTTATAGTAAAATATATTCTTATTTTGAAGTATGTGTACCTAAAATAAAAATTAAACCGCCAGTTGGTCCACCATGGAATTCTAAGGAACTCTCAAGGTTAAAAAACTTAAAAAATAAAAGTTATAAAAAATTTAAGAAGTCTGGTATGACAATAGATTACGGAAAATATGCAGTTTGCCGTTCTAAATATAACTCTTTTAATCGTTGGCTATATAACAATTATATCAATGGCATGAAAAATAAATTTACTCTTGATCCGAAATCATTTTATACTTTCGTAAACTCAAAAAGAAAATCTAGCGGCTATCCCTCTGTAATGAAGTTTTGTGGATGTGAATCTAGTGATGAAAGTATTATTTCCAACATGTTTGCTGACTTTTTTGCCAGTACTTACTCCAACGATCAATTTAATGATAAAAATGAATATCCATACATTAGCCATTCTAACAACAACATTTGTCTTCCAACATTAAATTTGACTGAAGTTGTATATAACTTGAAGAAATTGAAGATGTCATTTAACCATGGCCCTGATGGTGTACCAAGCTGTATTTTAAACCGTTGCGCAGAGTTAATAGCTTCTCCGTTAACATTTTTATTCAATATTTCTATTATAAATGGTTATTTTCCTAAGTTTTGGAGAGAATCTTTTATTATCCCATTATACAAATCTGGTAATAAGTCTGAAATAACGAACTACAGGGGAATAGCTAAACTAAGTGCCATTCCAAAATTGTTTGAAAAAATTGTTGCTGATTACCTCTGTCATCAATTTTCTTCTATTTTATCATCCAATCAACACGGCTTCAGAAAGGGTTGTTCAACTACTACAAATGTTCTTCAATTAACCTCCTTAATTAACTCTGCTTTTATTGAAAAGAAACAAACTGATGCTGTATATACAGATTTTAGCAAAGCATTTGATAAGGTCAATCACAAGCTTCTTCTGATGAAACTAAACATGCTTGGTGTTACCCGCATTAGCCTTAATTGGTTGCAGTCGTATTTAACATGTCGTAGTCAAACTGTTCGTTTTAATAATCGTTCATCAAAATGTATTGCTGTTTTGTCCGGTGTTCCCCAGGGAAGTCACCTGGGACCTATTCTTTTTTCCATTTTTATTAATGATCTTCCCAGTGTTATAAACTCCTCACATGTATTAATGTATGCTGATGATGTCAAAATCTTTTATAGCTTCAAGAATTATGCAGATCATATAAATTTGCAGAGTGACCTCAACAATCTTGTTTTATGGTGTAGACACAACATGATGGTTTTAAATATTAAAAAATGTAAATGCATGAGATTTTCAAGGAGTGATTTTATCACGGTTAACTACTTCTTAGGAGAACATGAGTTGGAGGTAGTGGATTCATTTTTGGACCTTGGAATTTTGCTGGATCCTAAACTTAATTTTATATCTCATATTACAATGACTGTCAACAAGGCTCGAGGTGTTCTTGCATTTATTAAGCGCTGGTCAAAAGAATTTTCCGACCCTTACATCACAAAACAGTTATTTGTGGCTCTGGTTAGACCTATCCTGGAATATGGGTCAGTAATATGGGATCCTTATTATAACGTACATTGCCAACTTCTTGAATCTGTTCAAAAACAATTTTTGCTGTTCTGCTTACGTGGTTTAAATTGGCGTGACGATGTGAGGTTTCCTTCATATACTAGTAGGCTTGCTTTAATTAAACTTCCTACTCTAAAAAGTCGTCGTATTATGTTAAATGTTTCTTTTATGTTAGGTACTATCAATGGTAATACTTGTTGTGAATTTCTGTTAGCCAATATTAAATTTAATGTTCCATGTCGTAATATGCGTAACTTTATGCCTCTTTTTGTTCAAAATTGTAGTACGAATTACGCTATGGCTGATCCTCTTGTGCGATTATGCAATCAATTCAATAATTTTTATAAAAATATTGATTTCTCTTTAAATTTAAATATAATTAAAAGAAATTTAATTGTAATTTTAAATACTGTCTAATATAATAAAATCTCTACTAATTTAAGTTCTTATGTAATAGTCTGTAAGGATAACATCCATTGACTACAATAAATAAATAAATAAATAAAATAAATAAATAATATTTTCTTTAAGTTTGCATTTTTATTTAAGTAAATGCTTAATAATCATTTAGTAACAGATGCAAAACAAAAAATCACAAATAAAAGAATAACAACGAAAAAATACATATTTTTAGTTTATAAATACTCAGAGTATTAAACTCCCGATATCTCTGGCTGTAAGTAAATACAAATATTTACTGTAGAGCTAAAAGTAGATTATTTGACATGAACATGGATTTTTCCTCTTTTTTACATTTTTCTATCATTAGTACAAATAACAAAATTAACAACAAGAAAAAATGAAAACAAAATAAAAAATCTAGTACTCATTTATGCACGTGTTATTTCTCAACTTGAACCGAGGGGCGTGGAAACAGCCCAGCCACCATTTTGTGCGCCACTGCAATTCCCATTCATTGCCAACTTACGACTAATTTTATAAAATTACTATTTCAAGTTAAGGCAACGGACAAACGGGAAAAAAAAGCTTAGACATACGTACATAATATAGATACAAATGTATCTATAAAATACGAAAAAGAGACTGTTGGTGGTATCCAATGAGAAATGCAAGCATAGAGAGAGAGAGAGAGAGAAAGAGCTGAGAAGCCGTAAATTATAAAGAGTATAAAATTATTATTGTCATACAAAAAAATCGTTATAATTAGAGAGCAGCAGGAGAGTGAGAGTAGTTTGTTATGACATTGTCCATAAACGTTAGAGAAGCCAATAAATTTGGATTCAATAAATATTGCAAGCAAGCCCCAAACAAGGCCAACAATCATAAAAATATACATATGTATGTCTCAATTCGTTCTACAGTAAACAGTTCATACATATATATGTATGTATGTATATATACAATTACACGTATCTGAAAGTGTATGTAAGGGGTGATGCATTTCTAGGTTCCCTATTTTTTAAAGAAAAAAACACAGAAAATTCAAATTTAATAGAGAATGTTTATTATCATTTGAAACAACATTCTTTGGCATTTATTTTTTAACGATTATGTCTATCAAATGTTGGCCGTTGCTACGTCGCAGATGGTCCATCCGTTGAGTCCAACTTTCGATGACTCGATCGAGCATTTCCTCCAAGGCCTGAATCGAAGCGGGTTTGTCCGCATAAAATTTAGACTTTACATATCCCCACAAGATAAATTCTAACGGTGTGCTACCACACGATCTTGGTGGCCAATCGACCGGCCCAAAACGTAATTTCACGTGCTCACCGAAATGTTCTCTCAATAAATCCATTGATTGATGCGATGTGTGTCGCCAATGTGTGGCACGATAACGGTCGCCATTGACGGTTACGTTCGCACCGGCAGTCAATAGGCACATTGGGGCTCAATATGAAGATATTTCGATAAACTTTTTACAACAAATTTTCAATAAAATTTGTACAAAGAATTATTGATAAATTAAAAAAAAATTTATAAAATTTTAAATAAAATTTTCGATTAAATTCTTCCAAAAAATATAAAAAAATTTTTTCAATAAAATTTTTCCAAAAAATTTCGATAAAACTGTATATATTTATAAAAATAAGAAGCATTGTGTTAGTAATTGATGTTCTCTGGAATGCGTGAACCGAATTTGTTTCTGCAAAGTTTATATGAAAGGTGACGTCGATACCAAGGTTTTTATGTATAAATGGTCACTTTATGTGTATTGGTTCATGAGTTATAGCCGGAATAGATGGCGTGGTACCGCCCATACAAAGTGAAAAATTATTATCGTGTTTCTGGTGAACTACATTTGGTATGGTCTTCAAAGTGGGTACAAGTAAACCCCATACCCATGCGTATACTCCAGAAAAACATAGGCTGAATTGGGGACAGTGAGCGTGGCACCCCCCATACAAAGTAAAAAATTATTATCCTGTATCTATAAAAGAACTGCAATAGGTAGCGCCTTGGAATTTTGCACCAGTAACCCTCATATTAAGATACATTGTGTAGAGAAACACAGACTGAATTTGAATGGAGAGCATAGTACCTCCTATACAAAGTGAAAAATTATTATCGCGTACCTACATTAGTTATAGTCTTGAAACTTTGTAATCCTCATATTCATGTGCATAGTCTAGCAAAATACAGACTGGATAAGAATACTGTGAGTGGCACATCTTATTAAAAGTAAAAAAATGTTATCGTGTTTATACGTATAGGTTAGCAGAAAACAAGTGGGATGGGAATATTTTTGACTTAATGGTCAGTTATACTTTTCTTTTAAGTGTTTATTGTATTTTTTGTGGATGGGTATAGCGAAGCGCACCGGGAATAGCTAGTTTTTTTATAAAAAAAATTACGATAAAATTTCCACAAAAAATTTTCAATAAAAATTCATTTCAATTTTTAAAAATTTGTATAAATTTTATCGAAAAAAATTTTATTATTACAAAAAACTTGACAAAAAATTTTCGATAAAATTTTTACTAAAAATCTTTAATAAAATTCAATTCAAAAAAATTATATATCTTTATATTATCAGGTATGTGATGGATAACGATTTTGAAAACGAATTGATTTTAAAACGATTTTGTCGTTTTGTATAAAAATTAGTTCTTACTAATTTTTTATTTTTTTAATATTTTTGTCTAAATTCCTTATTATTGTTTAATTTTTATTTTCTGGTATACTTTTCAAACGCAAATGTTAAGAGATGGGCTCAAAAACAATGCTCAAAATCGATCGAATTTCATCACAACCATTGAAAACAATCGTTTTAAAATCGATCGGTTTTCATCACATACCTGTATATTTTTAAAGTTGAAGTTCTGAAAATCATAAAAGTAAAAACCGTATTTATATTATTGTGAAATTAGGAAATTGGGAAACACAACAGAGAAAGGGAATATTTAACGTTACTATGGTGAAGGGTATATACGATTCGGCATGGCCGAATATAGCACTCTTAATTGTATTTCAAATTTGGTTTTTCTATTTTCAAACAACTAATTGTTTTGTATTTTCACAATGTATCCAAAGAAAAAGTTTGGGCTGTTTCGTGCTAGAAGAAGAAGACTTTTATTCTCTCAAAACTACTCTGTTTTACCCAATCTTCCATTTTTGGGTATAATTGGGAACCCGCGGGCTCCCAATGTTGAGTACGGGATCGCACCTAATTTATAAAAAATCAACAATCCTTACACAACTAGCCTATGGATTAAGCATAGACATATCTACGATAATTTTTATATTGAGTGTATAACATACTAATGACAAAATCATTGTAGTTTTTAGAATAGTTTAAAAATTTATACAATCTTTGTGACACAATCCCTCAACTGAATTACAAAATTTATGAACCAAAATTACTTTAGTACAAAAATAACAATGCATGTTGGGGAATAGCGTCAATTTCTTCTTAAAATACGAAAGAGTAAAAACATATTACAAGCAAATCAATACGTATATTATTAAATCATACGTTATTACTTTTACGATTGATCATTACGTATACAGCACGTTTTGAAATGCGTACATCTACAACATTTGACAACGTCATTCCTTTGAACATTTTGTGAATACAAAAATAAATATTTTAAACGTGTGGATGTTTTTAAGCTTAAGTTTATAAATATTCAGAGAGAGAGGGTGTTTATGTGCGTACTTAGAGTGTATGTGTATGTGTATGTTTGTCGATAATTTAACTACCATTTATCCTGAACGAATAAATTTAAATGTTTGGGTGGATAAATTTATAGTGGCTTGACAACACAGTAAGCATATCCTCTTAAAATAGTTCACATAAAAACACATTTATGTACATGTGTTACATAAAATTTTGTATTCGTTTTACCTCCATAGAACTTATTTTGCCCTTTTAAATATCGCACGCACAGATACTCAGCCATAAGGGGGAATTCAGATGCTGCGACTGACTGAATGACTGATTTTGTCTGTCTTTACTTCCACTAATGCTTCCTTTGAGTTTTTGTTATAAAAATGAATAAATGTTTCCAAATAAACCTACACGGTTTTTTCCTTGAATATGCACGTAAAAAAACTCATATTCGTCAACACACACTGTCGTGAGTGTTTTTGAGTGTCTTAAAATGAGATGAAGGGTAAATATTGGAATGGTAATGAGGTTGTTTGTTTAATCGCTATCACTACGAAAATGTAACACATAACATTTTTTACACAATATTTATTTATTTTATTATAGGATGTACTATTTATAGCTTTCAGTCAAGTTCTACTTTAGAAACAACCACAACATAATGATTTACGTTAATGCAGCACAGTCTTGGAATTACCATCATTACAGGGCTGAACAAATTAAACCTAATAAATTCAAGATATACCAAAATAATTAAAAGTGCTATATTCAGCCGTGCCGAATCTTCTATACCCTTCACCGCGGTGATTCTATTTATATAGACATGTACAGCATTATACATATTTTTGACTCTTTACTTAAATAAAGTCGTATGAGAAAAAATCATTATACATGAGTTAAAGAAATAGAAGCGAAATGAAAACAAATTCCGTTTGCTACAATTGTCGCCGTGTTGTCAGCTACTTAATGATATTGAAGCCGACGCTACATCGTAAACTCTGACATTGTTGTAGAAATACTTATTTTGCTTTTATAAAGTTAAATAACTTTTTCAAAAAATTATAAATATTTCCTCCAAAACTTTTTGCTTGTGTATGAATTTGTAATTTACAATTTTGTGACATTTTCTTTTGTTGAATAAAATAGAAATTAGCCTAAGTTGACGACAGCCACAACGGTGGCCGTGTAGCCATGTAGCTTTGCTGACTTCAAAAAAATTGTGTCATTTTTGACAGTTTTTAGTCGGTATCCTGATGATGTCTATGAGTTTAATGCACCTAGGTTTTAAAACAGAGATATCATCTATTTAAAAATCAAACGCATTTAAAAAAATCAAACACATTTAAAAAAATATGTTACTCTATATACATACATACATACATACATACATACATACATACATACATACATACATACATACATACATACATACATACATACATACATACATACATACATACATACATACATACATACATACATACATACATACATACATACATACATACATACATACATACATACATACATACATACATACATACATACATACATACATACATATATACATACATATGTATATTCTTAATATTAAATATGTGTTATGTTACAGTCATGATCTTCATTTTCAAAGAAATATTGAAATTTTTGTTTTAATTTTTCGAAAATTGTGTGTAAAAATTTTTTGTAAAAATATTTTTTTAAAAATTTTTTGTAAAATTTTATTCGAAAATTTTTTTAAAAATTTTTAAAAAAAATTTTTTTCGAATATTTTTCTGTAAAATATCTTTTTGAAAATGCTTTGTAAATTTTTTTGTAAATATTTTTGAAAAAAATTTAAAAATTTTTTTAAAAAAAAATTTTTTTTTTAATTTTATTGAAATTTTTTTGTTAAATTTTATTGAACCTTTCTGCAATCTATATTGAGTTAGAATGGTCAGGCTAAAGCAAAAAGAAATCCTTACAAAAAAAATTCCTCATATTAACACATGGGGGGTCCTTTTAACTGCTCCTATTTATGAGTGGGTACCCTGTGGGTCCATTGGCTACCTCTATGTTTATTGCTTTCTATTAAGGTCTCTAATCCAAATCAAAGCAGAAAAACCCTACCAATCTAAAAACAAACAAAAATCGCCCCTCGCAGGGGTTTATTGATCCCCCGAGATCTGTATGCACTCCTTGTGATCTACCTGTCGCAGTCTAATATTTATTTGACAACAAAAGGCAAAACAGAATCCTTAAAGACGAAAAAAATTAAAAGAAAACGTGTAAAAATATAGGTGGGCGTGGTTTTTGGCCCGCAGCCTCCAAAGGAATGATCCGATGATGCTGAATTGCAATACCAAAATTTTCGAAACTATGCCTGATAGATTGATGTGCTTAAATCTTTTGTATCTCTTCTGGTGCCTTGGCAAGTGACATTACAACACTAACACGGGCAGACGGACAGACGGACAGACGGACAGACGGACATCGCTTAATCAACTTCTCTAAGTATAAGGATCCAGAATATATCTATATACTTTATGGGATCGGAAATGAATATTGTAGAAATTACACACGGAATGACAAACTTATATATGTACCCTTTCCTCCTGTGGTGAAAGGTATAATAATACGAGTAATGAAGCTATATATCGTTGGAAATCAGGTATACATTTTTATACCCTTCACCACAGGTAGAAAGGGTATATATAAGTTTATCATTCCATGTGTAGTTTCTACAATATTCATTTCCGACCCCATAAAGTATATATTTTCTGGATCCTTGTACATAGACAAGTTGATTAAGCAACGGACCGTCTGTCCGTCTGTCCGTGTTAGTGTTGTAATGTCATTTGCCAAGGCACCAGAAGAGATACATAAAATTTAAGCCCAAATAAAATAAATAAAATTTTTATAATATTTACAAAACCTTTTCAAAAATTCATTTTTAAGCTTAGTACACTGTGCGAATTTGTGGAAAATGTTGAACAACATCTATTATTTCACAACGAAAATTTGACATTTAAAATGTGGTGTCTATCCCTCGATTTGAAGGAATTTTACGATTTTATTGTTTTTAAATATACCGCATTGTTTTAAAAATTTTACAAAAAATTCCACGTGAAATAATGCCCATTTGCTTTATTTCACAGCTTTGATAAAATGTTGCCAGAAACATTTCATGTTTTTCCACAGTAAAACAAAGTACTACTTCTGCAACATTATTTCATGACTTTTTCATACAAATTTTTTATGTATGTAGTTTGACAGCATTCCGCATGAAAAACTGAACAGAGTACCAGGCTTTACAGAAACTTATTGAAAGAATTCAAAATTAAAATTATTAGTTTAACATAACATATTTGTAATAGTAAGAATACAGTAACATATTTTTTTTAATTGCGTTTGATTCTTAAATAGATGAGATCTCTGTTTTAAAACCTAAATGCCTTAAACAAATAGTCAACATCAGGATACCGACTACAAACTGTCAAAAAAAAAAATACACACGTTTATAGGTAAACTATTCTTTTGAAGCCAGCAAAGCTACATGGCTACACGACCACCGTTGTGGCTGTCGTCAACTTAGGCTAATTTCTATTTTATTCAACAAAAGAAAATGTCACAAAATTGTAAATTACAAATTCATATACAAACAAAAAGTATTGGAGGAAATATTTAAAAGTTTTTGAAAAAGTTTTTTAATTTTATAAAAGCAAAATAAGTATTTTTACAACAATGTCAGAGTTTACGATGTAGCTGTCGTCTTCAATATCATACACGGCGCCTAGCTGCGTAGCCGCTGTTTTCTATTTCTTTAAAGCATGAATAATGAGTTTTTTCTCATATGACTTATTTTAATTTATGTAAAAAGTCAACATATGGATAATGCTGTACATGTCTGTATGAAGGGTATAGAAGATTCGGTACAGCCGAATATAGCGCTCTTACTTGTTTTTATAATCGTTTTTAATCGTACATTTATGTGACTTTTTCGAGTTAATAAAGAAAATACATATTAATATAAGTTAGCTACCAAGGCTATTATTTCTGTGCATAAGTCATCCCATATTTTATGCAAAATTAAACTTAGTTAAGAGACTGAGTTTATTTTGATACGATAATAATTTTTTACTTTGTATGTGAAGTACCACACCTATTATCCCAATCCAGTCTCTATTTTGCTAGACTATGTACATTAGTCTGAGGGTTACTTAAAACTCTGCCTGTTGAAGTTCTCTAGGTACACCATAATAAATTTTGACTTTGTATGGGATTTACGACGCCCACCATTCCAATCCGGCCTATGTTTTGCTAAACTATATAAATTAACAAGCGGGTTTTACTGGTGCAAAATTTCAAACATCATCCTATTATAGTTCTCTAGCTACTTAAAAAGTGAGCGTAAAAATGGGCATGGGCAATTTTTCTTTCCGTAAAAACATAAGTTGGGTTATGATAGAAATTTAAAAAAATACGAAAAATACGAGATACGATTACCAACAAATGACATTTGATGTTATTTATATTGATTTCTTCCCTTAAAGTGACACATTTCTCGACTGTCACAAACATCACATCCCATTGCTAGTAGTCTTGTAAAAAATTAAAATTATTTCTTAATGTGTGTTTATGCTGATCGAACTAATACACCTAAACACCTTCCCAGTGCTTTAGGCAACTAACTCCGCATGTGTATATTTGCCATCTGTTCAAAATCTACCGCTAGTCCTAATCCAATCTACTATTGACCCGTCTCTGCAATACCTTTACCCACCAATAGGGTTATCAGATTCAACAGTATGTTGTTCTTAGTGACGAAGAGAATATTTTTATCGTAGAAAAATACAATTTTCTTTATTACTTGGGGTTAGAGAAAATACTAGCGAATAAGTTAATATAAGACATTAGTGGCTAAGGTAATATAAGACATCAGTAGCCCTAGGTGTAAACGGACTAAGCTATTCGCCTGTCATTAGCGGCGATGGTTCCTAGCTATACCTCCGGGTTGATAGATAAGAAATTCTTAATGTGGGAAATGTTTCTTTTTCGTTCAATTTTCTTAAGAATCGATTTCGAAGAAAGAGTTTGTGATGAAACAAACTGTTATTTTATTTATTTTTGTTATTTTTTAATTATAAATTCAATGCTTTTTATTCCTTTCAGGTATACGGACATATACTCCCCCAGATGCAAACTGCAGAACATGTTCAGATCAACTAAGTAACATCTGCTCCGGCTATTCCGTCCATGAGAGAACCATCAGTAAATATGGTGCTGTCCCTCTCCAAACACTCACTGTGTATACAATGCAATCGGAGCAGTCGGCTGTCAGGCACAAGTTTTAACTAATACCTCTTTGCGGTACCAAGCCGCCTTGGTTTGTTCTTTTTTTTTTTGCTATATGGCTGGCTAAATTGAGTCGACCGAACTCTGGACGCCTGTCGACCTATAGTTTAAGTATAGACTTGTATGTGTGGGTGGACATCTTTTTGAAACTAGTTGTAAAAATAAATACTACACCATTTACTTCCGCAAACGGCTCTTTAGCTATGGATCTATGCTAATTTTACATAACAACTGGTGGAATGGCTATTCATTTTATAGATTTTCAAAATGCTTTTAAAATTAACCACACAAAAAACCTTATTTATTCCTACTTATTGTCTACCTTCAGATTGTTATTGGCTTTAGAAAAAAAGATTTTTAAAACTATTGGAGCTTTCACTTTATTTCGGCAATAATGCTGTTGCTCTCAATATTGCACTGGTATTTGAAAATAATGATTAATAAAACACTGAAAACTTGCAGCACCTTTTATATCATAAATAAAAAAAATAAAGTGAAAAGTTACGTAACTTTATTAATTTCTGTTTTATTATTTCCTTTTAAAATCCACCAAAACTACCAGCAAACTATACAAATACACTCGAAGAATTTTGACACTAATCTAGAATTTTACTTTAGACACATCTTTAATTTTCAACATTGTGAACCCCTTGTTCTGTATGTGGAAAGACGAAGAGAAAAAATAATAATCATTGGGCACATTATGTGTCACTGCACGATTTTTTATGAGTGTATGATTTATAAGTAGCGAATGTAAATGTTGCTTTTGTGTTGGCAGTAGGAAATAGTTAGGGAAATAATTCCAAAAATACTATGCAACAGCAAAGAAATGATTGCAGTCGAAATTATGTATTTCGTTGTATTTAATAGCTTTTAACTATAGTTAAATAATTTTGAGATTCGTGTTACTTGGTTTTTCTATAATCTAAGTGCTGATTAGACTTGCAGTAACTTGCAGTTTATTTTTGTTTAGACAGAAAGATGCAATTTGGTATTTTTTTGAAGTGCTTTTTCAACGGTCATAGATTTGATTGATCTTAGTTAAAGAAAACAATGAAAAAGAAAAAAATTAAAAATTATAGTTGAATCAGAAATTAACGTCATATTTTTGGCGTTTTTTTTTTTTTTTTTTTTTTAGTGGATATATAATATTGATTGGAATGATACAAGAAATGATGGAGAAAAATAAAAGGAATACTTTAGATTTAACGTAAATTAAGCTTTTTATCTTTTTGTAGCTGTATCCAATTTTGTCGCCTTATGCTCCAATGGGAGTAAAAGAAATCACCTGCAAATTTCAGTTGAGTAAATTTTTAAATCAATCTAGTATTAAGCTTCTTGTTATTGTGGCACTTAAGGCATTTAACTAATCTTATGGCATTTTATTTTCTGATATAAATGTTGCATATAAATATTTTGCACTTAGTAAAATTTCGTATTCTTTTCTAAAATAATTGTTAGAATATGAATATGTCGCTCCAAAACCAAATAAATATGCTACTTTTTTAATACTTAACTTTTATTCAGGATGAGATACTACCCTTTTTTCTCCCTTTACCATAGATGGAAAGGGTATATATTAGATTGTCATTCCATGTGTAATTTCTGCAATATGCATTTCCGAAACCATAAATTCTGGATCCTTATACATAGAGAACTTGAAAGAGCGATGCCCGTCTGTATAGTGGTAAAAATCAACTTTGCCAAGGCACCAGAAGAGATACTGAAAATTTAAGCCCACCAATCAGCCAGGCACTGTATCGCTAATGCAATTCAGCAACATCAGACCAATCTATTCGAGGCTGCGGTCAAAAAACCACGCCCACTTATATTTTTTCAATTTGTTTTTTATTATCTTCGGTTGTAGTGATTCTGTTTTGCTTTTTTTTTTTTTTGTTAAATAAATATTAGACCGCGACCAGTACATCGCATGGCGTGCATACAGATCTCGGGGGATCAAAAACCCCACGCAATGTGGATGTTTGTTTGTTTTAGGTTGGTAGTGTTTTTCTGCTTTAATTTGTATTTAAGGCCTTAATAGAAAGCAGTACACATAGAGGTATCCGATAGCCCCACAGGGTTTTACAAAAAAAATTCTGTAAAATTTTTACAAAAAATTTTCGATAAATTTTTACAAACAACTTTCGATAAAATTTTTACAAAAAACTATCGATAAAATTTTATCAAAAAATTTTCGATAAAATTTTTACAAAAAACTTTCGATAAAATTTTTACAAAAAACTTTCGACAAAATTTTTACAAAAAATGTTCGATAAAATTTTTACAAAAAATTTTCGATAAAATTTTTACAAAAAATTTTCGATAAAATTTTTACAAAAAATTTTCGATAAAATTTTTACAAAAATTTTCGATAAAATTTTTACAAAAACCTATCGATAAAATTTTATAAAAAAAACTTTCGATAAAATTTTTACAAAAAACTTTCGACAAAATTTTTACAAAAAAATTTCAATAAAATTTTTACAAAAAATTTTCGATAAAATTTTTACAAATCTTTTCGATAAAATTTTTACAAAAAGTTTCCGATAAAATTTTTAAAATAATTTTCGATAGAAATTTTTACAAAAAGTTTCCGATAAAATATTAAAAAATTTTCGATAAAAATTTTACAAAAAATTTTCGATAAAATTTTTACAAAAAAAATCTATATCTTTATATTATATTTGTAATAATGAAGTTGAAATCATAAAAGTAAAAACCGAATGTACATATATTATTGTGAAATTGGGAAACATAACAGAGTAAGGGAATATTTATCATGGTGAAAGGTATATAAGATTCGGCATGCCCGAATGTAGCACACTTGTTATAACTATACTTTGTTAACTTTGGCTTTTATTGTGAATTTAAATATTTATGTATTTTATTATATTATTTTATATGTTGAACAGACATTCATAAATGTTAAATGTAAAATCAGCTTGTTTTTGTGTTCCTTTGTAATCCAAAAAAGGCAACACTTTTCAAGAGATGGGTAATTCATAAAAACTTTTACCTAATAATAAGGTACATTTTTTTTTAAGAAAACGCCATTAGTAATGACTATAGGATTAACATAAGCTAATAAATTTTCCCTTTTTTTAATATTTACTAACATGTGGAGATAAAATATGGTTATGGTATGTACACAACATAGATGGGGGTAGTGCACTAAATTTTGATTGAAATCAGCATTGCACTACCACTAAATCATATTGCAAAAGAAATTATTGCACTATTTTTTTTTGCAGCTTAGTGATAAACTGCAAAGCTGCACTAGCAATCAAAAGAATTTAGTGGTAGTGCAAATGTTTGCACTACCACTCAACGCAGATTTAGTGCAAGAATTCTTCACTCACTCAATTGATTGCAAAATTTTTACTTGCAATCAAAAAAAATCAATTGATTGCAAAATTTTTACTTGCAATCAATAAAAGCTGCATTTATTCATACTCTCAATCAACTTTCAAAAATTATTGGTCATGAGAATTTTGAAATAAATTCGTTTTTTTTTTTTGAATATTTTACTCCAAAATAAAAAAAGTGATGTAACGAAATGAATTTTTTATTCAGTATTGAAACAAGGTACATAATGGTAACAAATTAAATATTAATACTGTTACGTTTTTACTTTACGTTGGGTTCTTTTAATTGCAAAATAAATACACACTGTTATTACTTTTACTGTAAGTCACTTTATTTACTTAACACCACTGTTCAAAAATACAGCAAACTGTTAAACACTCTTAAGATTTGACAACTTAACTCTTTGACTTTCAAATTAGTACTGCCATACTACTCGCCAGCACGATTCACTTATATATTTGATTTAAAAGCACCAGAATGTTCTATTCCAGACAGGTCTGGCAGGTTCGATTGTTATTGCTCTTGTTTTCTGTTTGTCTGGTTGGTTATTTCTTTATACCTCTATTTGTGGCTATTTATTTCTTTATACCTGGGTCTGTGGCTGTTTATTTGTTTATGCTTGTATTTATGTATGTGGCTGTGTATTTAACAGAAGAGTGTTTGTTTAATCTGTGTGTGTGTATGCGTAAATGCGAATTTTTGTATGAGGCGTTTCTTTCTTCCATCATTGTAAGAAAATAAGCCATTAATGTTGTTGTTGTTGTTCGAGAGTATTGTTGTTCAGAGCTTATAATGAATAAATTCTTCTTTCGTAACAATACTATATAACAGTTACATAAAAATTTTCAAAGTCAGTTCGAACATTACTAGGTAAGTTAGATTCCTAGATTTTAGTGCAATTGACGAAGTAAATAAAACGATTGTTTAAATCACGAGTCTTCTCATATCTTTGATATTAGATAATTCAACAGTAGAACAAAATGATAGCATATGAATAGAATTAAATACTTCTCTACTGGATTTTGAGACTGAATTGTGTTGTCTTAACAAATATCCAGTAATTAGGCAAATGTTTTTAAAATTCAGCACGCATTTGCCTTCTTTTACACCTGTGAGGCCTTTATTTTTCTTTAGTGGAATGGTAGACACTCAGAAGATAAAAAATTTGGTGGTAACAGTTTTGAAAAGTTTGTTGCAAATAATTTTTTGAATTTTACTTATTTTATGTATCCATTTTGTTTATTGAAATAAAAAAAAAGTTTGTTAAACTAAAAATTAATTAAAATAATTTTTGAAGGTCTATATGGTTATACTAGTATATTTATGTTACATATATAAATTAATTTACTGTTTTATATAATCATTAATAAATATAAAATAAATTGAATTATATTTTTAATGAAGTATTAGTCTTCACTTTTGAATTAGTGAACAAAAATAACAATAAATCAAATTGACCCTCAAATTGAATGCAAAATTTCTTCTTGCAATCAACTTGAGTGAAGAAAAAAAAGTTGCAATATATTGCTGATTGCATTTTTTGAAATCAAAATAATTAAATTTTAGTGCAAAGACTTTTTAACTCACTATCACTAATGTTGATTGAGGCTGCAAATTTTGCAATCACCATTAGAAATCAAAAAAATGAATGCAATAATTTTGCAATATCACTCAGTGTGAGTGAAGATTGCAGAATTAGTGCACTACCCCCAACTATGGTACACAAGAGCTAATTATTTCATGTTCTCTGTCTTCTCTGTATCGATATATGGTTGTCAGTGAATAAATTTTAGTTATTTCTATCATTACATTGCTCAAGATGAACAAGTTTTGGTTAAAATTTTATCGTTGAATGCTTACGTACCCCTAACATAACCCATTTTCTAATTATCTAATGATCACTAAATTAAACCATATATAGTTCATAAATCTTCTTGATCATAATATTTTACTATATATTTGTAGTTTAAACTAAATATGGTTATAATTTACAAATTTATTGAATTAATAATTATTCTGGTTTAAGTTCTTAATTGTAAAGAGATTAAGAAAAATTAGACACTAGCAGAATGTAATTCATTTTCTAAATCGTTATATTCGTCCTCTGCATTAATCGTATTTATCTACAAGATAGTTTCAATTGTAATTATTTTTCTATTTAAACAAACATAACAAAGAAATAGGAAATTATAAATTTAAATTTTATATTATACTAGCTGTGCCCACACACATTTAGCCAATTCACTATGTCTGCTAAATTCCTAAATCCTAAAGTGCTATTTAGGGTCAAATAGCACTACTGTGAACGACCTGTCGTATGTCAGCCATTGTGTATTTCAATAAACGTCATACGACTACACAGAAATTTCATAAACAACAGAAAACATATAATAAAATCAATCATGCCAACTTTTCCAAACAAAAAAAAACGCAGAAATATAAGTGTGGCATCACTGAATTCAATAGCACGATGAGAAAACATAGGTTTCAAAGTACTATTGTGATATAATATTTTTTAATGAGAAATACCAACAACATTTTTATGACAGTCATAAATATTTATGACAATAGGACAATAGAACACAATAGCAGACATAGTGAATTGGCTAATTGTGTGCGTCCTGACAATATTTTGTTCTATTTTGCTTTAACAGTAATCCACACTAAATTTTAAAACTCTTACGTATTTACTTTTTATAAAGGTACCCATCGCTGTATAAAATTCTAAAATTTATATAAGATTCTTTTATTCTAAAAATAATCGTAAAGCTCTGCAAAAGGCGTTTAAAATATTTTAATAACAATGCAATTCCACAAAGTAAAAATACAAATCAAATACAAATTTTATTCAATTGGCTATTTGCCAGTAAGTTATTCATATTTTAAAACAGCGCCATCTGTTGCGCAACCATGTTTAAAATATACTGCTTTCAAAAATAAAAGATGCCTTAAAGTATGAAGTACCTTTAAATCGCTAAAAAATATCGTCGTATTTTCACTGTTTTTCTCCACTTTTTTAAAAATACGACATTGTTGCGGAAAAAAGTAACCTATATTGGAATCAGGATACTAAGGTACCTCCTTACAAAATGTATTAAAATCCATCCAATAGTTTTTACGTGATGCGAAAACAAAAAAAGAAAAACAGACAGACAGAAAATGAAAAAGCAGTAAAAGTAATAAAAGGTTGGCTAATGACAGATACATATATACCAATGTATACACCAATTTCAAGTAAAGAATATATAAAAAGATAATACAATAAAGAAAAAATGTCTGATTGGTAGTATAACATACTATATTATATACAGAAAATACATTACATTCTGGTGGTGTCTAATTTTTCTCTACCTCTTTATAATAAAAAACTTAAGCTTGAAAATTATTAATTCATTTAAAAATAGTTTAAATAAAAATTAAATTTATATAATTTCGAATTTATTATTAGGATAGACAATAATATGGTTCTAACATAACAATTATATTATTATTGTGTTGAATAATAATATGGTTTGAATACAATCATATAATTGAATCATACTATGTTGCTCTTAGATTGCTCTTACATTATACGAGATGCAAAGGTGAAGAGAACTGGTACTGGTTATATACTAGGGTTTGAAAAGCGAGAATACCCGCCCGGGACTCACAGTGTGAGGCTCACACTTGACTGATTGATTTAAATGAATATTTTAATTACTGTTCTAGACTACATTGTGATTCAATTGTTATTCCCGTTCTTTTGGTAATAATATTGCAATTTTATTTGGCTTTTTGTAAACCACATGCATAATAATTAAAACAACAATAACTGATTTCAAATAAAATGCATTTCAATGCTGTTGTTTTAATTGTTGTTATTGCTATGGGCTCCATGATGTATTAAGTTAATTTGCATACAACTTTTTGTTTGTTGTTTAGTTTTAACTTTCGTAAAATAATTTGAATCAGATAAATTGCATATTTGTTGGTTTTAAAATACGCATATAAATTAAATGATTGGTTTTAAGTTAATCTGTATTGTTTTATTTATTTATTAGTATTTTTCTATTATTAGATAATTCATTTCATGGCTGTAGTGCAAAATGTTAATTATTTCTTTTTTTTTGTGCTAAATGTGATTAACCGAGTATTAGATAAATATTATATATTTTTTGTCAAAAAATCAAATGCCATCTGTCATAAATATTGTAGGCCTGTTTGGAAATGCATTACTACATTTTTGTGTATGTAACCGCTCATATAGAAAGGGACCTAAGGGTAAAAAACTTAATTTTACAGGAGAGCCGTTGAAAATTCACCCCTTTTTCAACGTTTTTTACGAGTGTACATGCTGTCAAAAGAACTGCTATGACTCCGATATTACCGCTTACTAAAATACACTTCGACCTCAGAAACACTTCGGGCAGGTATGTGGGCGGTTCTGCCTGTTCTAACTAAACTTTACCCAATTAAAAAAAATGGTTACCCCGTTCAAACGGTACAAGATATTTTGAAAAGTTTTATGATTTTTCTCTCTCCTCAACTTACATGCATAAAAAATAAATGTTCGACAAGAAGCGGCTTCGGCTGGGTCCAGGACCAATCCCATTCGATTGTACAGTAAATTTTACCCTAAATAAAAAATAATTTTTTTCCCCTGGAGGCACTAATTGTCATTGTCGACACATTCTAATGCTTCGACGTAATGCTTCTGGGGTATATGGGAGTACTAGACCCCTGGGTTTGATGGAACATGAATCTGGAAGAACAGATCTGTTGATCTGTTTTAAGATCTTTCGAGGACCGACCAGTGTTCAAACGACTGGGACCACGGAAATCGGTAGCCCCACAGAGAGCGGCCCATCTCTGCGCCCGGTTGTTGGTGAGGTTCCTTACGACCACTATTTTATGGATTGTGCAATGCTGTTCAATCTGCCGACACCAATTGATCCTAAGAGTTGGGTGGTCTCTGAACCATTAAGCAAGTGGTGTAAGAACATAGTCCAGCATTTGCCATGTGCTAAAAATTGCTAAAGTTGCTACGCCACTGGAGTTCGCTAGTCGACGCATTGTATTCATTCAGTGGGAAAACCACTACCATCAGATTAGGGCTAACGCGGTCAGGTACTGACGTAAATCTTGATCACATCTGTTCCTTTTACTGTGCGCGTATGTTGTTAACAATTTTGACAATTAAGCACCCTGTTAATGTCAATTGTAGTGTTAATTTAAGTTTTCTATAGTGACACGAAACATTTCGTATGTAAGATCGTCCTACGCTGGGCCGCTTAATCAATATGTGTGTTGTGAATTAAAGAACAACTCACGAGAAGATTTAAGTTTCAAAAAGTTGCTTTTATACTGGGAAATTGTGTGGCAATTTTTGTTTATTAATACATATTGCGTTTGATTAGTCAATGATTAATGTTTAATGAACAATTGGCGCCACGATATAAACTTTATGTAAGTGTTTAACATATGTAGAATCAAAAATTTCCAAAGAAAAGCTAAATAAACTAAAGTAATTATTTTAATTGTTTACGCATTTGACATTTGGCAAACACCAATGTGTCTAAAACTTATAAAAATGAAAAACACTCAAAAGCTTACCCTGGTCTTTCTTATGATGACATCATTACGAATAATATTATACAGAATGATGCAGTAACGGGCAGCAAGGAAGTTATAAATCATTTATGTTAAGAGATGTGTTTATTTATTAATAATCATCGATAATTAATAAACAAAACGATTGATGACTTATTAATAGTAATCAACATTATTTTTGCACAATTATCTGAATTAAGTTACGAAATTTCTACAAAACATGACAGGAAGGGTTCCTGTGATATTAGAAAGGCTATGCTTACATAATGGTTCCATATTAAAAAAAGTTCATATAATAAAAGTTCTGCACTGCTTAAATTAAGCTTCAGTGATCTGCCACTAATGCCATTATCTAGCTTAAGGTTCCCAGATTATATCTGACTCTAAGAGATTACCATGTTCACCTGTTCCGAATTCCCTTATTGGCCGAGTTTCCTTAGGGACAAATCTCTCTATGCCTTTAAGGATTTCTTGCCCATCCCTATCGAATTATCACAGTTATGTTTGTTTTTAATAATAGGGGATTCATGAAATTCGCGCGAGTTAGTAAGAAAAAGATATCTTTCCAAACATAGCCTCTATGCGTTCGTCAGACTATCAAAAATGGAGATCTACAGGAAACCATGGTTCCAATATTAGCAATAAAGCTCCTTCATGGTCCTGTATCCCTGGCGTTGACTAGAGTAAATCTGTCCATATAATAAAAAAAAACTCATTTCCTGTCTGTCTGTCTGTCTGTCTGTCTTTCTGTTTGTGCTCGCATCACGTAAAAACTACTGGATGGATTTTAACAAAATGTTGTCAGGTACCTCCTTAGTATCCTGATTCTTAGTATCCTGATTCAATATAGCATACTTTATTATTTCCAAATAAAGTGGAAAAAAGCTTTTAAAGTACGCAATTTCAACGATTTAAAGGTACTGCATACTTTAAGGCACCTTTTATTTTTGAAAGCGGTATTAAACACGGTTGCGCACGGAGCTATTTTAAAGTAATGTCAAAAATGAATTTTAAACACGGTTGCGCAGCTGATGGCGCTGTTTTAAAATAATCACAAAATATTAATTACTTACTGCCAAATAGCCAATTAAATAACATTTGCACATATTTGATATAAATTTTACTTTGTTGAATTACATTGTTATTAAAATATTTTAAACACCTTTTGCGGAGCTTTACAATAATTTTAAGAAAATTAGAATTTTATATGAATTTTAGAATTTTATCCAGGGATGGGTACCTTTATATAAAGTAAATACGTAAAAGTCCTAAAATTTTGTATGGATTTCTTTTAAAGCAAATCGAACAATATATTACCAGGACGCACACATCGTATGTGGGCACACCTAGTTTTTTTTAAGTGTAAAACTTATATGAGAATTCATATATAGCACTTGATCAACAAGAGGGTATTAACTCAAAATTTTCAAATTATCACAGAGGTAAAAAACTGTTTGTGATTAAGTTTTAAGATAATTTAAAAATCCATTTAATAATATATTGACACTGATTTTCTTTTAAATTTTTTGCAATTATTGCCAAATAAAAATAATACATTTTTGTTGATATAATGGTACTCAAGGTACACTATTACGAAAATGGTCTCATATGCGGATTTCGAGATGAAAGAGTAATCAGAATACGTTGAAATTTTTACAGTAGATTGATATTGATTTTGTTGTTTGATTTCTTGCAAAAAGTGAAAATTTAAAAATTTTGAGTTAATACCCTCTTGTTGATCAAGTGCGATATGTATGTATGTTTTCTATTAAAAATATATATATTCAGATAAATAGTGTTGGCTATGGTAAAGCATTTAAAAACACATTTATATCGATTATGTTTCAAGTGCGGTCAATTTGCGGCAATATGGTTGCATTTATTCAAAAGCTGGTAATACTAGTTGTAAATATGTACAGATAATATATATGTATATGGCAAAAAAGAGTTTGTATTGCAGCACTTGTATAACGTAACAAAGATAATGTACAAAAAAATATATTTCAATATAAAAAAGTTCTATAAGAGAGTGTAGGTTTGTGTATATGTACACATGTTGTAAAGTATTGAAATATTTCAACATTGTATCCACTAAGTAAAAACAAATTCAAAAAGGATTGTATTATCAGATTTTATTATTTTTTTTAATACTTAAAAACTAAAGTTAATTTCGGTCAAGCACAAAAAAGTTATTTTATTATTATGGTGATACAATAAGGTTTAAAACATGCCACTAAGCGACACGTGTTGAAACTGATTGCTGGGTCGCGTGTCAAGTTTTAAAATGGTACAAAATATTTTTCAAAAGCTAACGTTTTTTTATTTGACGTTATGAAAAAATCAGACTGAATTATTTTATTTACTCTCCCATCATAACAAGCGAAAAGTTTGCAGTTAGGGAGAAGTTTTAAGAAAATGCTTTGTATTTTCGATGTTATAAAAATCTTTTGTTAAACTCTTTCACCACCATATCAATGTTTTGTTATCTTGTTTTTTGTTGTGCTTCTTATTATTTTAATGTTTTTTTTTTTAGTTTGAGTATATAGTAATCATGAGCCGTTAAAGGTAACAACGATTACACAGCACAACAAAATAAAAAAAATTTCATGTGCTCTTAAAACCACTATATAATTTTGATGTATCATGACTACCTTTGTACAAAAATGGTAAAATTTTTAAATTCTATGGATAGATTTTTTTTTTAAAAATTTTTTTTTAAAATTGCAATTTTTTTGAGACGTTTCTTCAAATAATTAATGATAACTCAAAAACTACTGGTCCGATATTATTAAAATAAATTCAGAAAAATTAAGATTTGCATAGCCTTTAATTCGTCTATATATCGCGTTTCAATCGGATCAATAGTATCGGAGTTATAATAAAAAACTTAAGAAAAAAATATATTTTTTACGTAAAAATGGCAAAAAATCGTTTTAAAAAAATCATAAAAAATCGAAAACGGCAAAAAACTTCCAGATTCATTTTTTTATCGCATAGCGACATATAATAGCAACGAAATGAGATATCGACCATAAAAATCGATTGATTTTTTTCGAATTTATTCACATTTTAGTGAATTCGCTCATTTTCACAAAATTTTAGTTTTTTGTTGATATACGCATTATAGCGGGTTTTCAAATGTGTGAAAAACATAAATTTTCCAATTTCAAGGGGTGCATGTCGGATTAATGTTAGATTTGATGAGAAACTTCCACCCACAAAATTTTAGTCGAATTCGACAACGTTAACACGTAGCGCATAGGCCCCAAATCTGAAAAAAAGCGTTTAAATCGAAAATAATTGACAAATTTTCAGTTTTTGCAAAATTAACGCTATTTATTTCCCCTTTTGCAAAAAAGTGGATCCTGGTCGTTAAAATTCTTCGGATTTATATTAAAGCAATCTTCATATGACTTTTGAAATGAAGCTGAGAAGCATTTCCGTTTTTTTTCGTTAATATATTGGCCGCACACATAACAAAATGAGTCCGGATTGTTTTTACATAAAAATGTTCTAGTTTTCTTGCTCATGGCTGATTGAAAATTATGCTTCTGTTACCGCAAACACTTGTTGAATGAATAGAAATGGCTCAAGGAGCTCTTATAAATAATGATACTAAAATTTCGAACAACCCTTAATGTGGTCCTATTTTTTACCTATTCCCAAGAATCGTAAAAAACATTAAGGAATGCTATGCAAAAAATCAATCTTTACAGGTAGCCAGCGGAAAAACCCAATTCGGCGTGCACGCAAATTTATGAACGTTTATTACTTTGCTGCCGCAATTGTCAAAATGAAGCAAGGGCGACAGGTAGCCAACAGAAAAGGAGCATTTCATCGTTTATCAGATTTCTACTGAAATCGTAAAAATTAAAAAACTTTTCCTTTATTGCTTACTTTTTTAATTCTGAAAATCATAAAAATGCCATAAAGATCTGTTCCAAACAATTTTCTACATTCAATACTGTATTTCCACAGTAACACGTGTCCCACAGAAATACGTGTTTTGCCCAAAACAGTATTTCGCGTACTTGTTTTGCCATACATTTCTCATTCATCCAAAACACTTTGGCAGTACCTGGATATTGTATAGTGGTTTCAAAAGCATCTAATTTTTTTATTTTGTTGCGTTGTGTAATAGGAAGATATCAGTCAATTTTAGCGAAATTTTATATTTTATTGTTAAAAAAGAAAAAAATAAAAAATTTTAAAAGTAAAATGTTTTTGTAAATTGTCTTCGGCAAGTTCTCAAGGACATATAATGGCCAGTGAAAATTGTAATAACTCGAAAACTTAAAGACATGTAGCTTATTGTAAATCTCATTGTGTTTGCCCTAAGGACCAGGATCCACTTTTTTGCAAAAGGGGAAATAAATAGCGTTAATTTTGCAAAAACTGAAAATTTGTCAATTATTTTCGATTTAAACGCTTTTTTCAGATTTGGGGCCTATGCGCTACGTGTTAACGTTGTCGAATTCGACTAAAATTTTGTGGGTGGAAGTTTCTCATCAAATCTAACATTAATCCGACATGCACCCCTTGAAATTGGAAAATTTATGTTTTTCACACATTTGAAAACCCGCTATAATGCGTATATCAAGCAAAAAACTAAAATTTTGTGAAAATGAGCGAATTCACTAAAATGTGAATAAATTCGAAAAAAATCAATCGATTTTTATGGTCGATATCTCATTTTGTTGCTATTATATGTCGCTATGCGATAAAAAAATGAATCTGGAAGTTTTTTGCCGTTTTCGATTTTTTATGATTTTTTTAAAACGAAAATTTTTGCCATTTTTACGTAAAAAATATATTTTTTTCTTAAGTTTTTTAATATAACTCCGATACTATTGATCCGATTGAAACGCGATATATAGACGAATTAAAGGCTATGTAAATCTTAATTTTTTTGAATTTATTTTAATAATATCGGACTAGTAGTTTTTGAGTTATCATTAATTATTTGAAGAAACGTCTCAAAAAAATTGCAATTTTAAAAAAAAAATTTTTTAAAAAAAAATCTATCCATAGAATTTAAAAATTTTACCATTTTTGTACTAAGGTAGCCATGATACATCAAATGTATATAGTAGTTACTCGAGCATATTTTTGCTGTTGCCCTGTGTTATATATTCATTTTGTTTACCCTCTTCATTTTTAAGAGATGCATTTTTGTTTGAATGTTATGCATGCACAATCTCAATAGTCCTCTTGTTCATACTTTTGTTAAAAAATCTCAAAAGATTTTTGTTTATAACTGATGATCAAATTACTAAAAATGAATAATCTTCTAACTGTCTGATTTGGCACGGAATGACTCATCTAACCGAGTATAATTTAAGATTAGAATTTTTGTGGCCGAAGGTGTTCAAATAATTATAAAGAATAAATGTCTTACATTTTTATTATATTTTCAAACAGAAACTAATCTCATAACTTCAAAAATATTTTGGTTTGTTTTTAATTATACGAATAATAATATTTCTGTTCCAGGTGCATAACAAAATAGTCCGAAGTCGCACAAATTAGTCCGAAGGCGTTCTATATGACAATGTTTGTACAATTTTGAGAGAGTGAAATTTTTCATTTCCTGTACAAATTTGTACGAACTTTTTCTTTGGGTAAGTTTGGACTCGGATTAAATTATCAACTGTTTTTGTTTACATTTCAAAATCAAAAAAAATAAATAAGGAAGAAAGATTATATTTAAAATTTATTAAAAAGTAAAATGGGAGATTTTCAAATAAAATTTCCAGGAGAACGTGCAATACTTACTTGACTTTCCATTTTGCAAAAAAACTATAAATAATAACTGGCTTTTACTTTTTCAGTTTATTTTTATTCACTTTTTACAGCTGTTGACAATGATGCAAATTGTTTGTTTTTAAAATATTATGCATTTAAGCGTCTAAAATCACTAAAATAAAATTAATTTGAGAAAGTAAGCAGCATTGGTATTTTAGGACGTTCCATTGTGGTTTTTTGCGTTCCAGCAACTTTGGACAACTTTACCACATTAGGAGAGTAATTTTGTTTTTACTCTCAAAAATTCGGATTGTTTTGTTATGCACCTGGAAAAGACCTGATATTATATACAAATGAATTGGTAACACTATTAATTAAAAACTATTTATCGCTCCAACAAAATCCTAACTTTAGCTAAAGGTAAGTTATAATAATGGGCCTAAGTATTGTAAAATATAATATGTGTAAATTTTAAATGTCAGCCTATTACTGTTCAAATATAATTACTTTCTATGAAAATATCGGGAGCCTACCTACTGCGGTTCAAAAAATATGTCAATAAGAGTCAAAAATATGTTATTGCGGAACACCCTTTAATTGTTATAGTATCGTTGGCAACACATCAAGAGTCTACCTCTTACGGTTAAAAAATTAGGTCATATACGTCCAAATCATGACACTATCGGAACACCCTTTAATTCATATGTTTATTTTTATGTATTTGTTCATATGGCAAACTAAGTTTTAATGACTGTTTACAAATATTAAGTGTATGCTTCCTACAGTTATACATTTTCTGTGAAAATTTCCAGAGGTAAAAGGCGCTGACAGACAGACGTTGTAGCAGAAACAACAGGGTGATAATGAATTAAGTCTTTATTAGTTTTTGACAAGATCTATACCAAAACCATTGACCAACCAGGTTTAGAAGAGCAAAAAACTTTTAGGTTATTTATAATTGTTGTAATTTTGAGCATATTCGGAAGGGACCAAGGGATAATTTACTTGCTCCCACATTTTGTGAAAGCTATATGTATGACATATCGAAATTGAATTCAGTATGCGCTGAATTCAATTTCGATGTTTAGTGTGAAATGTGCTCTAGTTGTATCTGCTAACGAGAAGTGTGAACTAAAGTAGCAATAATAATTGTGGCAATAAGTAATCATTTAAAATTTAAAGTTGTTTTAGTTCTAATTATTAGAAATGGACTTATTCCACTTTCAAAAGAAATATTAGTGCGATAACATTGTACAGCGAAACTGTTTTTGTTTATTTTATGTTAAAATAGAACTTTATTCAAATTGTGATTGTAACTATGGAGAGAAGCTGTCGGTCTATATCTCACTTAGTTTTTTTTTTCAAAGTGGACTTATAAAACATTTAAAAAAACCAGCTTATATATCGAAAGGGACCTAAGAGTATGGTGGCCGTTTTTTAAATCAGGTTGAATTTGCTGGATAATCCAATGCGAGTTTTCCCGGATCCCGCTAAAGACGAATTCGTGTCAAATATTTGGTTTTTCTGCATGTAAGTCAAATACAGGAAAACAAAAAAAACTTTAAAGTCTTTTAGTGAACCGTTTAGTGAGAAATCGAATGAAAGTGGTCCCAAACCCCGCGAAGAATTTCTGAGATCGAAAACTTAGTTTTTTAGAGTGTAATTTGTATAGCGAAAAAATAATATGACGGTCATAAACGGTAATTTCGGAGTTAAAAAAAGAGTAAACTTTAAACAGCACTCCTGTAAATTTTACTTTTTTAGGTCCATTTCTACTTTCTACTACGCTTCAAGAAAGCTATGTAATATTAAAACAGTTTAAAATTTTTTTTAGAAAACTCAAACTACTACCGTAAGTTTCTTAGCTTTTAAACAAGTGTTAGTGCAGATGTGTGTTACTTTTTGTCAACATTAAAAATTTATTTAAAAACTTTTTTCAATATACATTTAACTTATTTCAAAACCCACAAATTCATTAGGCTTGTCTGGTAAATATGGCTTAAACAAAAAAACAAATTTATATTTTAAATCTATTTATTTTTCATAATTCCTTTTTTTTTAATTTATTAAATAAATATTTTATGAACAAATCATAAAGTTTAATTAGTCTAGAAAGCAAGAAAAATCCAAATTTTTAAACAAAAAACATAGTAACCATTTTAAATTAAAAAATTAAAAAAAATTAAAACCTTTACTTTTCTTTTTCTTTTTTTTCGGATTTTCTACATTAAGGGTTTCCATTGGATACCATTCATAATGTAGCAAAAAGAGTTTCTAAAAACCAAAAATAAAAAATTGAAAAAATTAAAAAATAATACGAAAATCTTATTTATGCACCCTGCGCAAGCTTATTACTTTAAAAAATTATATTTGAAATTTTTATATAACTATTTATTTTTCAATAACGGAATTATGCGTTATTGAAAAATAAATAGTTATTTAAAATTTCCAAATATATATATTTTTTTAATATTTTAAATCTATTTATGATTATTAAAACTATTTATATTTATAAAGACAGACAGACCAGAAAAGCGAAACTTATAACTTTAAACTGGCCAAGGGTGAAAAAACCAGGGCAACTTTATAGTCACAATCACCCATAAAAGACCAACAGATACGTTACGACAGCGAAAGAAGAAAAATACTATTAAAAACAAGTAAAAGTGCTATATTCGGCCGTGCCGAATCTTCTATACCCTTCACCACGGTGATTTTATTTATACAGACATGTACAGCATTATCCATATTGTTGACTCTTTACTTAAATAAAGTCGTATGAGAAAAACTCATTATTCATGAGTTAAAGAAATAGAAGACAAATTCCGTTTGCTACAATTGTCGCCGTGTTGTCAGCTACTTAATGATATTGAAGCCGACAGCTACATCGTAAACTCTGACATTGTTATAGAAATACTTATTTTGATTTTATAAAATTAAATAACTTTTTCAAAAAATTATAAATATTTCCTCCAATACTTTTTGTTTGAATATGAATTTGTAATTTAAAATTTTGTGACATTTTCTTCTGTTGAATAAAATAGAAATTAGTCTAAGTTGACGACAGCCACAACGGTGGCCGTGTAGCCATGTAGCTTTGCTGACTTCAAAATAATCGTTTTATTTTTGACAGTTTGTAGTCGGTATCCTGATGATGTCTATGTGTTTAATGTATCTCGGTTTTAAAACAGAGATATCATCTATTTAAAAATCAAACGCATTTAAAAAAATATGTTACTCTATATACACACATACATACATATGTATATTCTTATATATTATGTTACAGTCATGATTTTCATTTTCAAAGAAATATTGAAATTTTTGTTTTAATTTTTCGAAAATTGGGCGTAAAAATTTTTTAAAAATTTTTTGTAAAATTTCATTCGAAAAAATTTTGGAAAATTTTTTAAAACAATTTTTTTTTCGAATATTATTTTGTAAAATATCTTTTTGAAAATGCTTTGTAAATTTTTTTGTAAATATTTTTGAAAAAAAAATTAAAAAATGTTTTTTTAAAAAATTTTTTAAAAAATTTTTTTTTAAAAATTTGATTGAAATTTTTTTGTTAAATTTTGGACCTTTCTCCAATCTATATTGAGTTAGAATGGCATATAGCAATATATGGCAATAAAGCAAAAATAAATCCTTCACAAAAAAAATCATCATATTGACACATGGGGGGTCCTTTAACTGCTCCTATTTGTCAGTGGGTACCCTGTGGGTCCATTGGCTACCTCTATGCGTATTGCTTTCTATTAAGGTCTCTAATACAAATCAAAGCAGAAAAACCCTACCAATCTAAAAACAAACAAAAATCGCCCCTCGCAGGGGGCTATTGATCCCCCGAGATCTGTATGCACTCCTTGCGATCTATCTGTCCCAGTCTAATATTTATTTGACAAAAAGAGGCAAAACAGAATCAGACGGACATCGCTTAATCAACTTCTCTATGTATAAGGATCCAGAATATATATACTTTATGGGGTCGGAAATGAATATTGTAGAAATTACACACGGAATGACAAACTTATATGTACCCTTTCCACCTGTGTGAAGGGTATAAAAACACACACCATAAAATACAATTAAAACATGAAATAACAACAACAAAAACAAATTACAACAAATATACTAATAAACCTAATAATTTAAAATAAACAGGATAATATTACGTATCCTCACACACATACAAGTACTTAAATAAATACTATTATATCCTTGTACTTAAACAAATGTAAAGCCACAAGAACTTGGCAGGATATATTTAACGTTAGTCAAGCCGCGGGCATGGTAAAAGAGAAATATGAGTAGATAATTAAATGAATGTAACATAAACTCTGTGCTTTATTGTGCGCATGACAAACGTACAAATCATTAAACAGTTCTAAGTGCTTATATTTCTCTTAAATAAACATATAAGAGCATTTTTTCTCTCACGTGAAAAAAAAAATTAAAAAAATAATACGATTTTGTTCTCTAATAACAACTAAAGAAAATCATTTCATTTTATGTTAACTACTACAATCTCCTTCGCATTATAAAAATGAATTGAATGACTTTTTTAAGTTGACTGGCAGGCCGGCAGGCAGTATGCCAAACAACCTTTTCGCCAAAGTAACAAAGGGACGGAACAGAAAAGGAAAGATTAAAAAAAACACCCATTTCCGCTTATTCAGTGCCTTTAGGTATGATACTGTTGTTTTGTAAAAACTGCAAATACATATAATAAATGTAAAATTATACAAAGTAAAAATATTCTTCTCGCTTTTCTATCTCTCCTTTCCTTATTTTTTTTAAATATAAATTGTTTACTTCTTCCTTTTATCCAACAATTGGGTGAGGAGTTTGCTTTGGAACATACCTTCACTTACTTTATGATTTGTTTACTTTCATTGATTTATGTGTTTGTGTGTTTATCTTAATAGATTATTTATCCTAGATTTATGTTGTATGTTTTTTTTCCTGATAATATCAAACAATGTTTCGCATGGATGAATAAGGGGTGGATGATGTATTCCTGAATCTTGAATTAATGATTATTTTATCTTAATTGCCCAAATAGTTACCTTTTATGTGACGGTAATAAACAAATTACATTTTTTCTTGCAATAATCTATTGGTACTTTCTTCTGATGTTGTTAGTTTAGGGGCAGTATGTGTTGCTTTTTTGCATTTCTAACCGATTTCAATAAATGCAGGAGATTATCAATTCGTCTGTATGTTGTTTTTCTATGTTAGAACCCGCAGAACTCGGTAATTCCTTAATCGCTTTTGAAAAATTTTTTATTAGAACGGCTAAGCTAATTTTTTAAGACCTTGGCCGTCTCAGGTATGCGACACTGAGTAGCTTGTTACGTTTCGCGAGAAGCTCCAGATGGTTTGCATGCACTCCAGGTACAGAAATTCTATAGGGAAAAGTGCGGATAGGTAGTCTTCCGGGCAACACAATGCTCCTAAGAGGCCTCCGAGTAAACTTGCCTTGTGCGGGCGTCCCGTATAATATAATCTAACCTAAGGTTATGCTGGCGGATTGGTCCAAGATCATAATAATACTAATTTTACTAGTTTTTTACGTGTTTAATCAACCGTAAAGGGCACCACTTTAAGATTTTTAAAAGGGGTATCACTTTAGCTTCCAATAACAGAAAATAAGAAAAAGAAAAAAACTAAACATGAAAAATTATGTCACTATAGGTGACCTAATTTGAGCCATATGGCCCTATATTTTGAACCGTTATAGACAAACTCTTGAAAATTTGACATCTATTACTATATCCGTTATAGAAACAAGTAAAGTTGAAAATTAGAGCAAAAGCTAATGAAATTTTGATATTATTATGATCGCAATAACTAATACAAGAAAAATTAACGGGTTTCCCTATAGGTGACGTAGTTTGTTGTATATAGCCTTAAGTTTTGAACAATGAACTTGATTTTTACACAGACCGTATATTACAATGTTTACTATATTAACAAGTATAAAACTGAAAATGAAAGGGTGTACCAATAGTTAATGAAATTTCATGTAGATGGCCTTATCTTTTGGACCGTTATATATATACAATTAAAATTTTAACAATATTGAAAATGAAGTTTTTTTAATTTTTTAAATTTGAAATGGTTACTATGTTTTTTGTTTAGAAATTTTGGATTTTTCTTGATTTCTAAATTTAATAAACTTCTCATTTGGTTTATTAAATTTTGAGCATAAGAATCTGAGTTTTTATTCAGAAAATTTAAAAAAGTCCACTGACGATCTGGGTAAGCACCAGTGAAATAGCTATATGCTATATGGATATGCTTTCCAATAGTAATCTGTTTGGATTACTATAAGATAATAAATTTAAAAAAAGGAATTATGCGTAATTAGAAATAAATAATAATATTTAGAAAATTCCAAATATAATTTTTAAAATTAACAATACAATTTTTGTTAAACTTTAAACCATAGAGACCCACGCAAACTCCTCAGAGTTCTGTGCAGGGATGCCACTTTGGTCCGATCAGACCAAAATTGGTAGTTTCTTTTTTTTTATAAACGATTTGGTAGTTTGGTTGGTTTGTTCCAGTTTTTATGCTTTTTTGGTAGAAACATTTTTTTATTTTTCAAAAAAGTGCTTAGAAAGTTCTATACAATTTACTTAAACAATTGAAAAAATATATAAGTTAATCTAGTCTAAAATGAATGAAAGAAAACGTAGTAAATGATATTATGAACGCAGTGCAAACGAATTTGTGTAGATAAAATTAATCTATATTTATACAAATAATAAAGTAGTAACTCATTTCCGTCCGTTTGCTTTTAATTGTGTTCTGGATGGATTTAAAAAAAAATTTTGTGAAGAGGTACCTTAGCATCCTGATTCCAATATAGAATAGCTTATTCCCCAAAAACATCTCATTTCCAAGAGAAAGTGGAGAAAAAACAGTGAAACAACGCAATTTCTGGTTTAAAGGTACTGAAGTTTCGCTTTAAGACTGGGATATTTTAAAAACTATTGTGCAACATTAGGCGCCAACTAAATAACATTTGTATTTTATTTTTATTTTTACTTTGTGAAATTACATAGTTGTCTTACAATTGGTGTGAAATATTTTCAATGCAAAGTAAACAGCTAGTTTATGGTGAACAAAAATTTTGGTATTTTTTTTTTTAATTTTTGCTAGGTTTTGGTAGATTTTAGGGATGATGTTAACATTGATAATGAAAATGTTAAATTTCTTATTAATAAAATTTTTTGGGACTTTAAATATTAATTATTTAATATTATGCTAACTACCCATAACGTTTTATAATAAAAATGCAATTTATTTGTTGGGGGAAAAGAGCTAGTCCCTATACGTATTTCACTGGTTGCTCAGGCCAGATCATCAGGAAACCTTTTTCCTAATTTTAGAGAAGCCAAAAATACTCTATAAGTAATAAAATTCTACAAAACACAATGAGAATTATGCATGTTAATAGAATAATATTACAGAATATTAAAGCTTCAACAAAACACCAACAAACAAACCACGTTTTTGCTTTTCCTTACTGTCCTTCTACAATTGGATGGTTTTTTGCCATCACTAAATGCAGACGTAAGGTGTGATGAAAAGCATACACAAGTTAATTTTGTTCTCGCAAGAGAATCGAAATAAAACAAGTGTTGCTAAAGGGCGGTTTACATTATACTACAAGTAATACGACATGTCAAATTTTTATGTAGAAGAGTACAAGTAGTATCGTCTAAACATAATATGTAATGAAACTGTCCGACATTGAGAGAAAATACGGATGGAAATTTGACAGTCTTACGGCTCTCTTTATGTTTTGAAATTTTTCAAAAACTATTCTACTTCATTAGATCAGGGTTGCGTTTTTCTTATTAATGCTAACTTTTCAAAAGCAAAACTCGTCAAAATAGCAGAAAACCGCTGAATATAGTGCAAAATAGATCCAATTGGCATCACAAATAAGTTTGTAAACAATAAAAAACTTGAAAAGGAACGTGAAACATTTTTAATTTTGTTTTAGTTGTTGGTTTCCAGTTTTTTTATTACGGCAATGGCTAGTACAACACCAAGAACCTTTTCCTTGTTACTTTTTTTAAAATTTGGCATATTTTTTACAAGTATGCGCACTATTTATTTGTTTACACTTTTTTTTTATTTTAACAACAGCTGTTTCAATTTTACTTCATTTTATTCAACACCAACGGTGTAAACGTAAGAAAAAAACCATACGATTTTTAATCTCTATATTTTCATACGGATTGATTTTCATTTTATTTTCTCTTAGATTTTACGTACGTAAAGTCTTACTGTCTAAACTGCCCTTAAGGTTTACACAAGCAGTTGCATATTTAGTTATTAATAAAATTTTTTGTGATTTTAAATATTAATTATTTAATATTATGCTAATTACCATAACGTTTTATAATAAAATGCAATTTATTTGTTGGGGGAAATTTTAAATTTTTGTTAAATTTTTTTCATAAGAACCGCTTATACGGAATTTTCACAACATACACATACATATCTATGTTACAATTCATGGGTATTTCCTAATTCTAAGAATCGTAAGAAAATTAATTTAATTATACATTAACTTAATATTTAAATATTTTAATATTTTACAAAAACATTTTGTGTGGAATTTTCACAACCATAAAATATTCATATGCTACCATTTGTTGCTACTTTTTAACTCTATCTTAACAGAAAACTTAAATTAAAATTTGGTTAACTAATTCAAAATTAGACGCTTTTGTATTTACTAATGTTAAACAATGTGATTTTTTTCAGTGCAAAACACCAATACATCCTCATTTTAACCAGTTTTAACAACTTTCTCTGGTTGGGTATGCTTGCTTTAAACCATAAGCAAAGTTTTATAAATATTCAAAAATAATTATTATTTTAATTATTTTAAACCATAATATATGTATTAATAATGAACAAAATATTAATTTTATTCATATGTAACCAAATTATGTTTGTTTTTATTCATTGGGTTTGACAAATTTTTGTTTTTTAAAAAGAAAATAAGAAAAATAGTAAAAAAATGTGCAAACAATTTTTTTTTTTTTTTTTTTTGCAAATTTATATACAAATTAAATTATTATTTACAATATAAAGTATTATGTTTTGCTGATTTATGTATCAATGATATCTATGTACATGACGAATTCAATAATAATAAATTAGCAAAAATTAAATCGTTGATAAAAAAATTAAAAAGAAAAAATGTTTCTTATATGAATTTTATTTGAACTATTTTTTAATTAATAAATTAATTATTTAGGCTTAAGTTCTTAATTATAAAGAGATAAAGAAAAATTAGATGGCAGCAAAGCAGAATGCATTTTCTAGACAGCTACGTTCGTCATCAGTATTCTTCGTATCGATCTGCCCGGTAGTTTCAGTTGTTATTAATTTTCTATTTAAACAAACTTATCAAAGAAATAGAATCTGAGAAATTTTAATTTTACATTATATTTCATAGGAGATATAGCTTTTTGAAATTGTTTTACACTTGTAAACTCTATTTTCTTTTTATATTATACTACCAAGTAAACATTTTTCTTTATTTTTATTCTCTTTATATATTTTCTTTTATTTGAAAATGGTATATATCTGTCTTGCTTTGCTGGTATCTAATTTTTCTTTATCTCTTTACAATTAAGAACTTAAGCCAAAATAATTAATTTATTAATGAAAAAATGTTCCCATATGACATAATTTACAACCATTCTATAGTCGTTTAATTTAACCATAATATTATAATGTTTAAGAATAATATAATTTGACTACAACCATATAGTTTAACCATAATATGTTGCTCTTATATTACAGCAAGAGCCCCCACTTATGCCCCTAAGGGTATGTGAGCACATACACAATCTCAACCAGAATCTCACAGAGAGAACAAAACATGTGAAAATTTGAAATCAGTAGCATACCAGCTTTCAACAATGTAGGTTTGTGTCACTTTGCTAAATATTTAGCAAACCAATGCATTTTCATTTTAACCACTTTTTTGGTTGGGGGCCTTTGATTATAGTTACCTCAAACATGTGTTTAATTTGCGTGTAAAATTAAACGCTCTCATAGATGATTATGAATATCATAGAATTCACGTAATGGGTAATGAGTCTGGTGATTGTGGGTTCGATTTTCATTAAAAACTATGTGTTTGCATTAAAAAACAATTAATTTGCACACAATTTGCTATTTACGGTAAAGTCTCAAACTAAATTAATCTCAAAGCAACCAAGAAATTAGATGTCACAGAAAACAGTGCTGCCAATTTAAAATTACATGGCTCTAAAAACTCCCACAATTATGTAAGTCAGCAGATACTTGTGCATGTTGTGATAGTCATGTTAATATGTAAGTTACTTATAAAATAATGAGTCAATCACGCAGCAGGAGTTTCTATTTCACTGATATTTTTAGCCATTTAAGTATACTGATTTTAATATTTTAAAAATATTGAGTTTCTTATTATTCATCGTTTTTTGTTTATTTTTTACAAGAATCTTCTGCCAGTTCTGCTACCTCGTATTTAAATAAGTTTGTCAAATGTGATTTCAATTCTACTTATCCCTTATATTATAACATTTTCATATGTTCAGTAATCTCAGTTAAGAGAATTGTTTTTATGTTTTATTTATTTTTTTTTTTTTTGTAATTCTCCCTTATCTTTTTTGAATTTTCAAACAAGAAATAAAAATTGTGCTGTTTACAAGAAATATTTTATTATGTAAAAAATTTTAAAACACCATTATAATATAGAATTTTATTGTTGTAGTTGGTTTCCTTTTTATTCCAATATCAACTTTAAAAAGCTCACGTATTCGTTTGTATTGAGTATTCGGCACGTTTACCCTTTAAAGGTTTATAAATCCTCCTGCAGCAAAATATTTGAATATTGCAACAGAGTTCTAAAAGAATAAAAAGGAAAATTCCAAAACATTATATTTTGATCTTACTTAAATAAAAACAAATTCTCAAATTTATGAAATTATGTGAAGCATCAATGATTCTATATTGTGAGACATTTTATGGAACAAGATTAACGTGAGTACCTGACTACTCGGCCTAACCTCACGGTGGTCTTACCACTTAGTTTAACTTAGGCGTAGACTAGCGCCCCCATTGTGTAATATAACAACACTACGATTCCCACCAATCGCTTTTTGTGTGTGATACAGTCACAATGAGTAGCAATTTATATAATATGGCAAGCCTTTCCAAGGCAAGCCTAGATCCACATTATAACCTCTTGCTTAGGGGTTTGGAGACTATCCAAACTCCGTCTGTTGAGAGTGCAACAGCACACTTGATCGACCTTGCACCTTACCTACTTGATCGATCTTAAACCACAACCACCACGTGTACCCCCGAAGGGGACCTCACCAATAACCGGTCACAGAGAGGATAGGCTCTCTGTGGGGCCACCGATTCCCGTGGTACCAGTTCTTTGGGCACTGGTCGGGCTTCGAAGAGGACCCGCAATGTTTATCGCAGACCTTTTCTTCCAGATTTAGGCTCTAGGAACCCTAGCGTCTGGTGCCCCTATTTTCCCCGAGTGAACCGCGTCAAAGCATTTGCCATTCCTGCAGTGACAATTGGAAACCCCGGGGGTAATTGTGAGGCATAAATGATTCCATTGTATTCAAAAAGCATATCAATGACATTATGTGTTGAACTTGACACAGTTTGATTGGATGTAGTGGCTCGTTGGCTGTCAAGCAAAAAACAAAATTTCAGTTAAGCTTGATCTGAGGAATGGCATGGTTTATGTAGTTTTTCCATTGATCATCAGTGGTTTATTAAAACAGAAAATCGACTTCTGGGTACCCCACAAGAAAATATTTTGTGTTTGTTCGTTTATGAGTCAGATAATTTATTTTTCTCCTTTATATTCAAAAGTGAACACATGCAAAAATATTTTGTTTTTCACGCAAGTGCTCATATATGAGAATTTTGTTAATTGCTCACGAGTGAGAAGATCGGGAAAAATGTTCGCATTAAATATTCGCATAATTGCATGTTTGTATGTATGCGTACATTTTATAATGACCAGCCATCTGTTGCACAACCATGTTTAAAATATCCCGCTTTCAAAAATAAAAAGGTGCCTCAAAGTATGCAGAACCTTTAATTCGGTAAACAAATCGGCGTACTTTCAGTTTTTCTCCACTTTCTCTTGGTAGTAAGATATATTGGAATAAGTTTTAACGTAATTAATTCGAACGCAGACAGACACGAAATAAGTTACTGTTTTATTATAAGTATAGATGAAATAAATTAAATAATTATGGTGAGATATATATTTATAAAAATATATCTTATTGGTTTATAAATATAAACATATCCGATAATAAAACACACAATTATTTCAGTTTATTTTTTAAGCTTTCGATATGGGGTTATGACTCAATTGATAAAATATGTTTTGAATCATAAGCCCGTAAAATTAGATTCTAATAATTTTAAAACTTCAAGAAAACAAACATTATGCGTTTGTTTTTAGTCATACTATGGCTAAATAAGAGTAAAGTTATCATAATTTGTTTACTAATAACATATTATGGTTAAAAATACAATATTATTTTGGAATACTGATCAAACTTTGGAAGTAACAATTTAATGATCAAATAGTAATAAAACTTGTTTATCATAGTAATGTCCACTATAAACTATTCTTCGCAATCATATATTGTTACAGAAAACATAAGATGGTTCTTGTGGCCATACAATAACCATGTTTTTTCTGCATGTGAATGATCTAAAACAAGATAAAGGGAACAGCCCTTTAAACTCGAACCTTGTTACAACACAGAAGGAGAAACTACCCTTAACATGTGTCTACTACAAGTAGACACAGTGCCGCCCCGAGTTTAGTAGGCGCCCGGAGCGAGAATGTGATCTGGCCCTCTATACAATTAATTGGTGTAAATAAATTAATATTCTCATATAATTTATTTTTTTTTTTATTTTATACTTATATTTACAAAAGGGTTACATATTATGTAGTAAAAATAAAATAGTATAAGAGGTAGAAATTATTTTTAATTATAATTCGGTTTAGGGAGTCAAAGAATGTAAATAAAAAAAGTTTCAATGAAATCTGGAATGGTACACATTAACGTTTTTTTCCCCATTTGCTGCACAACGAAGCTGATGTTGATTACAAAAATATCTTTTTTGGGTAATTTTTGAATAATAGTTATCAACCTTTAATGGCAAGGGCCCTTTAAAAATTGACTCATTTTTTTTTCGTTTTTATTTTTGAATTCTGGCCAAGAGGATGTATCCGAATATATGAAGCCAACAGTTTTAGGAGAAGAAATTAATAACGTTTTGTCAGCTTTCTTCTCATTAATATCTTCGTCATTAGAATCCGAATCCGGTATTACTAGTATTTCAACTTCATTAAGTGTACTCAAGTTCACTGATGACAGCCGAAGAACTAGAAGGAGCAAAATAGGAAGTGAGCTTTGGGACCTTCTTAAAGGGCTTTTCACACTATAATACAAGTATGAATACTTTTGAGGAAAATGCAACCCTGACATGATCAGTTGTTATTGTTTTTTTGAAAAAACGCCGATTAGATCAGAGTTGCATTTTATTCAAAAGTATTAATACTTGTAGTATAGTGTGAAATGCCCTTAAGAAGCACTTCAGTCGTTGGCTCCTCTTCTCTTACTAATTGAGTCTTTGTGCTCCACACAGTTTTTTAAACATGATGGTAAAAAATTATTCGGTTCGTAATAATCCTACTGAGTGTTTATGGTATGGCAATTGGTAAATTCAAATATAATATTATTGTTTTCGTGTCCTACTTCGTTATTACTTTTTTGTGGACAATGAAAGAACCAATACTTACTTTTTAATAGCTAGCCGTTTATAATTCGCACACTCGCCGGCATCATTGGACGGTTCATCGTACATTTGAAAAACGCTGTTTACACCTGGCAACCATTGAGCCACGAGTGGAGCATACATAGGTGCTCTTCTACAACTTATTGTTGTTTGTTTTAGTAGTCATTGATTACATTCGAATTTTTCATCAAATATTCAATATTCGTGCTTCTATCCATAACGCCGACGGCGATATTTCTTTTTCCCTAACACAAGTTTGCGCCCCCTTCACCGTGACGCCCTTAGGTCGGCACTGAGTAGATAGTAGATATTTATTAGTTACAGGATGTAGCTTAGTTTTTTATAAAGAGAAGTAAGACTCAAGCAATTAATTGTGTAACTTTCTCTGGGAAACTGTTAGAGTAGAGATAGACAGATGGTCAAATAAGGAAATACAGATTCAAATGGTCAAATAAGGAAATACATATTCACTTTTGGCAACTCTGCAATTGCCTGTCATAATTATTTTTAGAGCAATGTTGCAGCGCCTTTTGTGTCACGCGCACATTGATTTTGAAGCTATATTTACATTTTGTTAATATTTTACTTCGCCGATAATTTAGTGCATATTTCATATGACTGGGGTACGAACCTAGCCTAATCAAGGCTATATCCATGCTTAGTAGTCGACCTAAGCTGCAGCTCCATTTCATCGTTAAACGATATTATCGATGTAATTGAGTTTATTAAACGCCGACTAAATTTAATAATTAGAAATAAAATTGTAAATTTGTTTTATTACTTTTGCCAATATTTGATATAAAAACAATATTTCAATCTCATACTTTTTAACTGGCACAAAAGGATTTCGTTGCACATCTCTTTATGATATTTGTTCGACTTTAGGTTTCCTTAGAGTCTTGTACATATTATGGAAAGAGAATATAAAAAAGGAAAGTTGACACTCTGATAATGCCCCCTTTTCACTTAGTAGGTTAATAATAAGTGGCGCGATAAACTGACTCTCGGTGTTTTCTGCAAGCATAAAAGTTGTTGCCTTAAAAAAAATATTTTTATTTTTTTACACTTTCTCTCATCTCATTTTGCAAACTGATTTTATTCTATTGAAAACATTCAGTAAAATACAGTAAATACACATACATATGTATGTTTTAAATATATCCCTTATTTAGAAAATATAACAACATTTATGTCAATTTAAAATTCTATTATCCTGCGTAATGTAATAAGGTTGTTATTCAGAATACAAACAAAATTTAAGCAAAACAAATTTGAAAACGTCATGCATTTTAACAAAAATATACGTCACGTTTTGCAGTTATTTAAAAATTGTATACAATATTTATAGCTAAAATTACCTCTGACAAAAGGTTCATCGAGCAAAGAGTTCAAATTTAATCAGAAACAGAATTTTATGTTTCGCTTAAAATAGAATTATAAGACTGCTGCAGAGTAAAACCTAGGAAAGTTAAACAATGAAATTTTAACGACGGTATGTGTTCAAGGTTAACGTGGGCTCCTGCCACGATGGCTTTATCCCACGGTGCTCTTAACACCGAGTGAAATAAAGACGTAGACTAGCGCCCCCATTGTGTAGTATAACAACACTTTACGATTGCCACCAATCGCAATTTGTGTGCATACAGTCACAATGAGTAGCAATTTATACAATATGGCAAGCCTTTCCAAGGCAAGCCTAGATCCATATTATAACCTCTTGCTTAGGGGTTTGGAGACTATCCAAACTCCGTCTGTTGAGAGTGCAACAGCACACTTGATCGACCGTGCACCACATCTGCTTTAATCGATCTTAAACCACAGCCACCACGTGTACCCCCGAAGGGGACCTCACCAATAACCGGTCACAGAGAGGATAGGCTCTCTGTGGGGCCACCGATTCCCGTGGTACCAGTCCTTTGGGCACTGGTCAGGCCTCGAAGAGGACCCGTGTTAAAACAACAGACCTTTTCTTCCAGATTCAGGCTCTAGGAACCCTAGCGTCTGGTGCCCCTATTTTCCCCGAGTGGACCGTGTCAAAGCATTTGCCATTACTGCAGTGACATTTGGAACCCCCGGGGGTTTTTTAACGACGGTATATCAGTTAGTGTTTATTTACCAAATCATAAATATCATTTTTTTCAGCGCGGTCTCCAATTATCTTGAAACAAGCTACAGCTCCCGCTAACATATACTTATATGTAGGAGTTGTCTGTGACGACTCAACCACATTTTGTAGAAATGAAGGAAGTATGAAAATACATTTTGCTCACTGACTTTATGTTAAAAGCAATTTTTAACAGCTATAAAAGCATATTAAATGTTTTAGTTTTCTAAAAGGAAAGTATACAAAAATTTCTGTTTATACTTATAACTTTAAGTACAAATAAACGTAGTAATTGCATACTACTTATATGTACATTTGTACAAGTATAAACTTCTATAAGGTAAAGAAAACTAATTTTACGGTTTAAGTATAAAATAATCTTTTATGGTGCTCATGTGACGTCGTTAAAATATGCATATCAATGAATGTACATACGTGTTTATTTGAAAACCAACAATCCAAGCGAACTTTAAAAAAATTAACTTTAAAAATTAATCGTCGTATTCATTGTAACGCCCACTTTTAAAAACATCTTAGCTTATCTTTTTAACCGACTTCAAAAAAGAAGGAGGTTATCTATTCGTCTGAATGTTGCTTTTTTAATGTATGTAACCGCAGAACTCAGCCATTTCTGAACCGATTTTAAAATTTTTTTCTTTTTTTGAAAGATTATGCTTTCAGGTTGGTCCCATTTTAAAAACAGTTCATTATATTAAAAATTAAAGGGTGTCCCCATACAATATACATGTTTTTACGTGTATTAAGAACCGTAAATGGCAGCAAATTAAAATTTAAAAAAATTGCGTGCCGCTATAGCTCCCAACAGCAGAAATTAACAAAAAAATAAATTTAAAAAATAAAGGGTGTCCCCATAGGTGACATAATTTGACCTTTTTGGGTCTATCTTTTGAACCGTTATAGACAAAACCTTGAAAATTTGACAGAATGTCGATTACTATGACCGTTATAATAAAATGTATAAATATTCAAAATTTTAAATTAAAGGGTGCTCCAATAGTTCATTTAATTGGATGTATATGGCCAAACTTTTGAATAGTTGTTCACAGACCGCTGAAATTTACAAAGAACCTGTAGTGCTAAGTCAGCTATAACAAAAAGTATAAAATTTTTAATTTGGAACTAAAAGGGTGTCCCAATAGTTAATGTAATTCTATGTATGTGGCCAAACTTTTGAACTGTTAGAGACAGACAGCTGAAATTTACAAGGAACCTGTATTGCAAAGTCCACTACAGCAAGTATACAATTTGAAGTTAGAAATTAAAGGGTGTCCCCATAAATTACGTAATTTGATCTATATGACCCTATCTTTTGAACAGTTAAACACAAACACTTGAAAATTAGGCAGAATATCCACTACTTTCTCTGGTATGATAACAAGTATAAACATTTGGAATTATAATGTAAAGGGTGTCCCAATAGTTCATGTAATTTGATATATATGGTTAAAATTGTTAACCGTTATAGACAGATAGTTGAAATTTACAAAGAATCTTTGTGGCCAAATCCTCTATAACAACAGGTCTTTAATTTAACATTGTAAATTAAAGGGTGTCCGAATAGGTGATGTTATTAGATCTGTGTGCCCCTATCTTTGAAACCGTTATAGACAGAGGCTTGAATGGTGTCCCCATACAAGACGGATACTGGTGAAAATAGCTTAACTTTTGAACAGTAATAGGGAGAGGCTTGACATTCAATAGTCTTAATTTTTTTCCCTCTAATTTTGGCGCATCTTTTATTTGGTTTAAATCTAATTCTTACAGATTACTTCTTACATATTTAGTTTAGAATTGGTGCCCTTCTATCTGTTTTGAAGTCGGTTTTTTTTTTTTTTGCAAAAATTATTAGCTTATATTATTTGTAAAAAAAATGTCCTTTCCCCTCAGAGGTTAATGACATAAGCAAAAGTAGATTTCACAAGGGATAACTTTGTTTTTTTTCTTCTCAATTCTCCTGTAAATATGAAGGAAATTAATTTCTCTGTTACATATATTATGTTTATTGTCAATACAAATTTATCACAAATACAATAGACAAGGCATTAGAATAATACAGCAATACCATTAGAAATATTGTACAATAAATAAGATATTAGAATTCTACAAAAATAACATTAGAACTCAAAGCATATTTTTTAATAAATTTTGTTTTATTAACTATTTTTGGGAAGAAGCTTAAGACCCAAGTAATAGTTAATATGTAAGAGTGCTATTATCGGTCAAGGGTCTTATATACTCTTCACTATAGTCATGTTAATTATTTCCTCACTCTGTTATGTTTCCCAATTTTACAATAATACTCGTATACATACATTCGGTTTTTATTACTATGATTTGCAACTTCATTATTACAAATACATATAATATGAATATATAGCCAATTTTCTGTTAAAATTGTATCGAAATTTTTTTGCTAAAATTTTTTGTAAAAATGGAAATTATCGAAATTGTTTGTAAAATTTTATAAAAAATTGTTGTAAAAATTTTATAAAATATTTCTTGTAAAAATTTTATAGAAAATTTCTTGTAAAAATTTTATAGAAAATTTCTTGTAAAAATTTTATAGAAATTTTCTTGTAAAAATTCTACAGAAAATTTCTTGTAAAAATTCTACAGAAAATTTCTTGTAAAACTTTTGTAGAAAATTTATTGCAAAAATTATATAGAAAATTTGTTGTAAAAATTCTACAGAAAATTTCTTGTAAAACTTTTATAGAAAATTTCTTGTAAAAATGTTATAGAAAATTTTTTGTAAAAATTTTATAGAAAATTTCTTTTAAAACTTTTATAGAAAATTTCTTGTAAAAATTTTATAGAAAATTTCTTGTAAAAATTTTATAGAAAATTTCTTGTAAAAATTTTATAGAAAATTTCTTGTAAAAATTTTATAGAAAATTTCTTGTAAAAATTTTATAGAAAATTTCTTGTAAAAATTTTATAGAAAATTTCTTGTAAAAATTTTATAGAAAATTTCTTGTAAAAATTTTATAGAAAATTTCTTGTAAAAATTTTATAGAAAATTTCTTGTAAAAATTTTATAGAAAATTTCTTGTAAAAATTTTATAGAAAATTTCTTGTAAAAATTTTATAGAAAATTTCTTGTAAAAACTTAATAGAAAATTTCTTGTAAAAATTTAATAGAAAATTTTTGGTAAAAATTTTATAGAAAATTTTTTGTAAAAGTTTTGTAGAATATTTCTTGTAAAAATTTTATAGAAAATTTCTTGTAAAAATTCTACAGAAAATTTCTTGTAAAACTTTTGTAGAAAATTTATTGCAAAAATTATATAGAAAATTTGTTGTAAAAATTCTACAGAAAATTTCTTGTAAAACTTTTATAGAAAATTTCTTGTAAAAATGTTATAGAAAATTTTTTGTAAAAATTTTATAGAAAATTTCTTTTAAAACTTTTATAGAAAATTTCTTGTAAAAATTTTATAGAAAATTTCTTGTAAAAATTTTATAGAAAATTTCTTGTAAAAATTTTATAGAAAATTTCTTGTAAAAATTTTATAGAAAATTTCTTGTAAAAATTTTATAGAAAATTTCTTGTAAAAATTTTATAGAAAATTTCTTGTAAAAATTTTATAGAAAATTTCTTGTAAAAATTTTATAGAAAATTTCTTGTAAAAATTTTATAGAAAATTTCTTGTAAAAATTTTATAGAAAATTTCTTGTAAAAATTTTATAGAAAATTTCTTGTAAAAATTTTATAGAAAATTTCTTGTAAAAATTTTATAGAAAATTTCTTGTAAAAATTTTATAGAAAATTTCTTGTAAAAACTTAATAGAAAATTTCTTGTAAAAATTTAATAGAAAATTTTTGGTAAAAATTTTATAGAAAATTTTTTGTAAAAGTTTTGTAGAATATTTCTTGTAAAAATTTTATAGAAAATTTCTTGTAAAAATTTTATAGAAAATTTCTTGTAAAAATTTTACAGAAAGTTTTTTGTTAAAAATTTATAGAAAATTTCTTGTAAAAACTTGTATAAAAAATTTCTTGCAAAAATTTTATAGAAAATTTCTTGTAAAAATTTTATAGAAAATTTCTTGTAAAAATTTTATAGAAAATTTCTTGTAAAAATTTTATAGAAAATTTCTTGTAAAAATTTTATAGAATATTTCTTGTAAAAATTTTATAGAAAATTTCTTGTAAAAATTTTATAGAAAATTTCTTGTAAAAACTATATAGAAAATTTCTTTAAAAAATTCTATAGAAAATTTCTTATAAAAATTTGAAAAATTTTATAGAAAATTTCTTATAAAAATTTTATAGAAAATTTCTTATAAAACTTGTATAGAAAATTTCTTATAGAAATTTTATAGAAAATTTCTTATAAAAATTTTATAGAAAATTTCTTATAAAAATTTTATAGAAAATTTCCTATAAAAATTTTATAGGAAATTTCTTATAAAAATTTTATAGAAAATATCTTATAAAAATTTTATAGAAAATTTCTTATAAAAATTTTATAGAAAATTTCTTATAAAAATTTTATAGATAATTTCTTTTAAAAATTTTATAGAAAATTTCTTTTAAAAATTTTATAGAAAATTTCTTGTAAAAATTTTTTAGAAAATTTCTTGTAAAAATTTTTTAGAAAATTTCTTGTAAAAAATTTATAAAAATTTCTTGTAAAAATTTAACAGAAACTTTTTTGTAAAAAAATTTTAGAAAATTTTTTGTAAAAACTTGTATAGAAAATTTCTTATAAAAATTTTCTATAAAATTTCTAATAAAAATTTTAAAATTTTATAGAAAATTTCTTATAAAAATTTTATAGAAAATTTCTTATAAAAATTTTATAAAAAATTTCTTATAAAAATTTTATAGAAAATTTCTTATAAAAATTTTATAGAAAATTTCTTATAAAAATTTTATAGAAAATTTCTTATAAAAATTTTATAGAAAATTTCTTATAAAAATTTTATAGAAAATTTCTTATAAAAATTTTATAGAAAATTTCTTATAAAAATTTTATAGAAAATTTCTTATAAAAATTTTATAGAAAATTTCTAATAAAAATTTTATAGAAAATTTCTTATAAAAATTTTATAGAAAATTTCTTATAAAAATTTTATAGAAAATTTCTTGTAAAAACTTAATAGAAAATTTCTTGTAAACATTTAATAGAAAATTTTTGGTAAAAATTTTATAGAAAATTTTTTGTAAAAGTTTTGTAGAATATTTCTTGTAAAAATTTTATAGAAAATTTCTTGTAAAAATTTTATAGAAAATTTCTTGTAAAAATTTTACAGAAAGTTTTTTGTTAAAAATTTATAGAAAATTTCTTGTAAAAACTTGTATAAAAAATTTCTTGCAAAAATTTTATAGAAAATTTCTTGTAAAAATTTTATAGAAAATTTCTTGTAAAAATTTTATAGAAAATTTCTTGTAAAAATTTTATAGAAAATTTCTTGTAAAAATTTTATAGAATATTTCTTGTAAAAATTTTATAGAAAATTTCTTGTAAAAATTTTATAGAAAATTTCTTGTAAAAACTATATAGAAAATTTCTTTAAAAAATTCTATAGAAAATTTCTTATAAAAATTTGAAAAATTTTATAGAAAATTTCTTATAAAAATTTTATAGAAAATTTCTTATAAAACTTGTATAGAAAATTTCTTATAGAAATTTTATAGAAAATTTCTTATAAAAATTTTATAGAAAATTTCTTATAAAAATTTTATAGAAAATTTCCTATAAAAATTTTATAGGAAATTTCTTATAAAAATTTTATAGAAAATATCTTATAAAAATTTTATAGAAAATTTCTTATAAAAATTTTATAGAAAATTTCTTATAAAAATTTTATAGATAATTTCTTTTAAAAATTTTATAGAAAATTTCTTTTAAAAATTTTATAGAAAATTTCTTGTAAAAATTTTTTAGAAAATTTCTTGTAAAAATTTTTTAGAAAATTTCTTGTAAAAAATTTATAAAAATTTCTTGTAAAAATTTAACAGAAACTTTTTTGTAAAAAAATTTTAGAAAATTTTTTGTAAAAACTTGTATAGAAAATTTCTTATAAAAATTTTCTATAAAATTTCTAATAAAAATTTTAAAATTTTATAGAAAATTTCTTATAAAAATTTTATAGAAAATTTCTTATAAAAATTTTATAAAAAATTTCTTATAAAAATTTTATAGAAAATTTCTTATAAAAATTTTATAGAAAATTTCTTATAAAAATTTTATAGAAAATTTCTTATAAAAATTTTATAGAAAATTTCTTATAAAAATTTTATAGAAAATTTCTTATAAAAATTTTATAGAAAATTTCTTATAAAAATTTTATAGAAAATTTCTAATAAAAATTTTATAGAAAATTTCTTATAAAAATTTTATAGAAAATTTCTTATAAAAATTTTATAGAAAATTTCTTATACAAATTTTATAGAAAATTTTTTATAAAAATTTTATAGAAAATTTTTTATAAAAATTTTATAGAAAATTTATAAAAAAAAAATTTTAAAATTGTAATTATTATTAGTCGAACTGTTTATGTATTAGACACAATAAATATTTATAATCAAGCTTAAGTTCGTTTTTATTTTCTTTAAGAAAGAATTAATTAAATTACAAATAAGGTGATAATATTAAAGAAAAATTGGGAAAATTTAATTTTTAGACACCAGCAGGAGCGGAATGCACATTTTCTAGACAGCCACGTCCGTCATCAGCACTCTTGCTTTGCTAGTTCTAGTTAGATTTAATATCAATTATTTTTCTTTGTGTATTTATAGTAATTGGGGGTAGGTGGCGAGCTTTATGTTAATGTCAGTTTGACTTTTACCTATACCTCAAACAACGGTCTTAGCAGACTAATGGCACATTTAGGAGGGCCATATTTCTATAATACGGTTTTTGCAGAGCCAAATTCATTAAATTTTGCTAAATTTCAATATATTTGGATCTGCGGCATTTGGCTTTGCGGCACCTCTTACCCTACTTCAATCATGCTCAAACTTTACAATTGACTTAAAAATAGCAAATGGTAACTTTTTATCATATCTACTGTACGAATCACGGGGTAGGTGAACAACAAGACTGATAACTGACCTAGATAAGTGGGTGAACAGAAAACATGGCAAGATTGACTATTTCGTAACACGGATGCTTTCTGGACACGGATACATCCTGCGATACCTCCACAGGATGGGAAACGTGAACAGAGTTATCTGTATTTATGGAGACAACTGTGTAGACGATGCAGCGCAACCTTTCTTTAGATGCAAAAGATGGAAAATAGATCGACAGTCTGTAGGAGAAATCGCTGGAAGAATAAGTCCGGAAAATATTATTAAACTTATGTTGGAAAACGAGAACACTTGAGGGTGCTGTAGCTTAAATGGTTAGCACGTTGACTACTAAGCAATGGTCACGAATTCAAATCTCAGCCGTGGCAACATCAATTTTTCTGATATGTATTAATTTTTCTTTATAATAGTGCGTATCACAGCGCTCTCCTTCGCCGGTATTATCACATAGCACTAAATCGCCGGCGAAGTAAAATAATTATAAATTGGCTATGTAGCTTCGAATTAATTCGCCTAAATAACACCAGAGGCGCTGCAATACTGTTCTAAAAATAATCATAACGTGCAATTGCAGTTTTGCCAGAATCGAAGCTTTACTATCACTAACCATCTGTCTTATCTACTACTATCCCTTTCCAAAGGAAGTATCACAGTTAATGTAGGCATTAACTGCCTGAGTGGTACATAGCGACATTCAGTGTTACGTGACAAAAAGCGGGACCTAGACGTAGGAGCAACGACGGCTGTTAGATAAAAAACAACAGAGGAGCCCCGACCCGAAGCAATGTGATATATATTATTTCGAAATACTAATAAAACGTTGGTTCTTGTTTGAAATTTACATAGTTCAAACCAACCATGTTGCATTTTTTGGGTGTAGTAACCAACCATTTAATGATCAAAAATTTAAGTTGTTTATCGCAACCAGATATGATTACACAGAACATAAATTAGACGGGTTTTCAAACCTTAGCATAACCATGATTTTTCTCTGCGTGTAGTTTTTCTTTTGATCTTATTTTTATATCTTAAGCCTAAAATAATTTTAAAATTTAATCAAAAAACATAAGTTTTAAAGTACAAAACACACGTTTTATAAAATAACCCAGATTTGCAAAAATAACAAACACAAAAGTCAATTTTATTATTGTTTTTATATGTTTTTATATGTGGTGGTACACAGTGAACAATACCTGTCATAAATATTTTATATTTGAGCCACAATGTTGGCAATTTAAGCAAAGTAAATTTATATATGTATGTACATATATATAAATTTATATCAATAATTAAATGTTTCACCATTAAATCAGTCATCCATATCAACCCTCATCAATCCAGACCTTCATGCTTCCCTCCCTTTTTGATGCTTTTAATATTAATTTTCGTTTGATATTTACACGACAAACACCCATACTTACTAAGAACAGTGCGACCGGATAAGTATGATAATAAATTTGAAATAGTGTATAATAGTGCATTAAACTTTAATTTTTATTTGTATACCTCACTCACTTTTATACCCTTCACCACAGGTATTCTGAATCCTTATACCTAGAGAAGTTGATTAAGCGAAGTCCGGCTGTGTTCGGGTTAAAATCAACTTTGCCAAGGCATTAGAAGTGATACAGAAAATTTAAGATCACTAATCTGCCAGGCATAGTTTCGATAATTTCGTAAATGGAATTAAGCAGCATCAGACCCTTCCATTCGAGGCTTTGGGTGAAAAACACCTACATTTTTTTACGTTGTTTTTTTTCGGTTATGCTTATTTCATACCCTTCACTACAGGTGGAAAGGGTATATCTAAGTTTGTCATTCCGTGTGTAATTTCTACAATATTAATTTCCGACCCCATAAAGTATATATATTCTGGATCCTTATACATAGAGAAGTTGATTAAGCGATGTCCGTCTATCTGTCTGTCCGTCTGTCCGTGTTCGGGTTGAAATGTCATTTATCAAGGCACCAGCAGAGATACAAAAAATTTAACACACCAATCTGACAGGCATATTTTTGTAAATTTTTGTATTGCAATTCAGCAACATCCGATCATTACTTTGGAGGCTGCGGGCCAAAAGCCACGCCCACCTATATTTTTTCACGTTATTTTTTAAATTTTTTTCGGCTTAATAATTCTTTTTTGCTTTTCTATGTCAAATAAATATATTACCGTGACAGGTAAATCGCAAGGAGTGCATACAGATCTCGGGGAGTCAATAACCCCCTGCGAGGGGCGAGTTTTGTTTGTTTTTAGGTTGGTAGGGGTTTTCTGCTTTGATTTGTATTAAAGACCTTAAAGAAAGCAATACACATATAGATAGCCATTTGACCCACAGGGTGCCCACTGGTAAAAAATTCAATAAAATTAAAAAAAAAATTTAATTTAAAAATTTTTTTTAAACATTTACAAAAAATTTTACAAACCGTTTTCAAAACAATATTTCCACAGAAAAATTTGCGAAAAAAATTTTTTATTAAATTTTTCCAAAAAAAATTCAAAAAAGAATTTTTACAATTTTCGAAAAATTAAACAATAAACTTCAATATTTCTTTGAAAATGAAAATCATAACTGTAACATAATGTATTGTAATATTAAGAATATGTCGCTCATTTACTTGAAGACCGTCATAAGTCAAAAAACGTGATTTTTGAGTTAGTGATGCAGAAATGTTCTTTTTATTCCGCTACATGTTGTATATTAATTTCATGATTTTATCTTGTGTACTTTTCGCGTGGGAATAGAATATGCCGTTATTTCATTTCATTTGTTTCAATTTTTTTTATTAATAATAACGACATATTTTAGTTACAAAATATTCCAGATTTTCCCTAAATAATATACAAATAACATATCATTTTATTATTTGACTTCGAAATTGAGGCATGTTCATGTTGTTTTACTTAACAGTGCAGAATAAAAAACTTAAAATGCGTTTTTTACAAAATGCCTTTTTTTGACTTATGACGGTCTTCAAGTAAATGAGCGATGTATATGTATGTATGTGTGTATATAGAGTAACATATTTTTTGAAATTCGTTTGATTTTTAAGTAGATGAGATTTCTGTTTTGAAACTTAGATGCATTTAACACATAGTCAACATCAGGATACCGACTACAAACTCTCAAAAATAAAAGACACACGTTTAAAGGTAAACGATTATTTTAAAGCCAATATAGATAGCTACATGGCTACACGACCACCGTTGTGGCTGTCGTAAACTTAGGCTAATTTCTATTTTATTCAACAAAAGAAAATGTCACAAAATTGCAAATTACAAATTCATATACAAATAAAAAGTTTTGAGGAAATTTTTATAATTTTTGTAAGCTTCATCTGCGTTTAAAATAAACCAATTTCAAAAATGTGAGGTGCCGTACTAATCAATTAACACAGCGACATCTGTATTTTAAATATCCTACTTTCAAAAATTAAAGGTGCCGTACTAACTGTTTCTTCTCCAATTGGTTGCCTTTAGGGCATGACTGTTCATAATGCAAAAGAAAGACTACTAAGAAACTAACGAAATGTATTGTTAATCTTTAACAGCTAATTTTTCGAAATTTTGTTTTTGATTCATAAGCCACCTTTTCATAGACCGGGTCACATATGTATATAGATTTATGTGTATTTTTTTAAGGAGAAAAGCTAAAATCCTATAAAACTCTTTAGAACGTATTTCCAATTAAAGAAAAAAATAATTTTTTATTATATTTTTATGTTTATTACAGAAATACAAAAAGACTAACCTATAAGAACACCCAAAACATCTAGCGAAAGAAAATTTGGTGTTTCATCAACACAAAGACGGGTGCACAAGTATGTAGTCTCTACGGTAAAAATCCATGTCGGTTCAATAAATTATATTTTTTGGAGGGAATAAAAAACTAAATAAACAATCTTTATCCAAAATCACGGAATTATTAAATTAATGAAACACACAAATACAAATATCTATGTAAAAAATCACAAAGGAAGTGATGTTAAATTATGGTGAGACCTATCGGCATAGTATAAGCTAAAAAGACAAAACGCCAGCAACAGAGGGGCGAACAAAAAAAGTTTATATTTCGTTTACTTGATTTTATACTTGAATTTATGTAAAAATTATTGTGCCTCAAGGCAATATGTTAGCAAAAATATATATGAATTTTTCTGTTGTTTTCCTTTTATGTCTGTCTACTTTTGAATTTACTTTTTTGTCCTTTTACTGTGTCATCACATTGACAGTTTGGCTCTTAGGCGTTATGGCTGTTGGTTAGTCTGCCAGTCAATTAAATGACTTGCAACATTAAATTTATGTCTATAATGCGGGTTTAATACACAACACAATTAAAGTGTACAATTAATTCTCTTTCTTTGTATTAAAATTACAAAATTGTTTTATGATTTAAAATTTTTATTTTTACAATTTAAATATGCTCTTATTAAGTATAAACCAAAAAGCAAAGTGCTATTTGCTAATTTGGTTGTTTGTCATGCGCATTATCTAACACTGAGTATTTATTACATTTAGTAATCTACTCTTATTTTCTATTTTTTCATGCGAATGCTTTTATTGGGTTTAACAATGGCCTTTTTGTTTTTGTACTCGAACTTAAAAAAAAATATTAAATCTCTTTGTTTGGATTTTTATAGAATTGCTTGTATGAGTATATTGTCATAGAAAATGCAAAACGCCCTATCTAACATTACTTACTTATGTATATAGGGCGTTTGGCATTTTTTAAGACGATATGTGGTGCAATGTGCAACGGCTTAAGTTCGTTTTATTCCCTCTAAATTAAAAGAATATTTTTTTACAAATAAGGTAAATAATTTTAAAGAAAAATGAGAAGAAATATTATTTCGACAAAATGCAAAATGTAATACATTTTTTGGATCGCTACATCCTTCTTCAGCATTATTCGCATCTATCTAGTTTGGGTGGTTGTTTAGTGGTAAACATCATCTCTTTAACCAACCAACCTATGTTAAAATCATACTAGAAAATTGTATTCAATAATCTATCGTCAGACTACCACCTCCTAAAGCTACCCTTTAGTTGGATGTTTTTCCTTAATATTTTCCATCTTATAATTGTTGTTGCCTCAGCCAACCTTCGCTTAGCAATGACTTTTATTGATCTCTTTCAAATATTTTTTTCCAATTAGAGAGAATAAAACGAACTTAGACTTTACTTCAAAAGTTCATTTGTATAACGAGAAATATTTACTTGGTATGGCAGGTACCACACCTACTGTTCCAGTAAAGTTTTTGTTGGGTTACGAACATTAATAAATTAGTCAAGTGCGAGTTAGACTCATACAAATAGGGTTTCGTACTATGTTTAGTATGACTTTAAAAATTGTTAATTTTTTATGTCTAATGAGTCACCCTTTAATTTTAAAATTAAAGTCATAATTGCATGACTGTTGGAACACCCTTTAATTTTTAGCAATTTTTATTATAGTGGCCATGGTTATACACTATCTATAAAAATATACATGCGCCTACCTATTGCGGCTCATAAAATATGGTAATATACGTGAAAAACATGGAACGCCCTTTAGATATTAGTAATTGTTACAACGGCCGAAGTACAACATCTACTGTAAACATTTAAAGAGTCTACGTATTACGGTTCAAAAAATAAGGCTTTAATTTTGTTATTTGCTATGGCGGCCATGGCAATTCTCTTTCTATGAATATATCAAGAGACTACCTATTGCTATTAATAAAAAATAAGTTACTATACGTGAAAAACATGTCAATTTCAGAACACCCTTTAATTTTTAGTATTTATCATAACGGCCATGGCAACACATCTTCTATACATACTAGAGTCTACTTATTACGGTTCATATATGTCGTTATACATGCACAACACGTCACTGTCGAAAAACTCTTTAAATTTTTATTGTTTTTATAGGGGTCATAGTAATACACCATTTGTGAAGATTTCAAGAGTCTATCTATTATGGTTAAAAAATTAGTCAATATGCATGCAAATCACGTCATTTTCGGCACACCCTTTAATTTTTACTATTTGTTATAGTGGCCATAGTAATACTCATCTTGTAAAAACTTCAAGAGTCTACCTATTATCGTTCAAAACCTATTCCATATAAATACAAATCACTTCACTAACTGAACACCCATTAAATTTTAAGTTTAATATTGTATACTTGCTTATAACGCGAACATAGTTTAAATCACTGCAAATTTTAAGTGGTTGCTTCCTATAGCTCAAGAAATAAAGATATCAAGGCAAATAACACGTCACTTTCGGGACACCCTATAACTTTTAGTATTTTTTGCTATAGTGGCCTCAGTTATACGCCTTCTGTGAAAATTTCAATAGTCTACCTATTATGGTTCAAAACTTAGGCCTTATACATGCAAATCACACCACTATCGGAACACCCTTTAATTTTTAAGTTTACTTTTTAGACTTGTTTATATAGCGTACTAAGTCTTAATTACTGCTTGCATATTTTTAGTGTATTCTTCCTACAGTTGAAGAAAAAAAACACATATTCGTAATTAACACCTCTCTATCGGAACACCCTATAAGATTTAGTATTTTCTTTTATAGCGGCCACAGCTATACACCTTTTGTGAAAATTTCAAGCATCTACCTATAATGGTTCAAAACTTAGGCCTTATACATGAAAATCACACCACTATCGGAACACCCTTTAATTTTTAGTTTTATTTTTTTATAGTTGCTTATATAGTGAACTAAGAATTAATTACTGTTTGTAAATTTTAAGTGTATCAAACCTACAGTTCACGAAATATGCACATATTCGTAAATGACACCTTTCTATCGGAACACCCTATAAGTTTTGTTGCTATAGCGGCAACAGCTATACATCATCTGTGAAAATTTCAAGAGTCTACCTATTACGGTTCCAGAGATAAAAGGCGCTGACAGACGGACAGACATTGTAGCGAAAACAATAGGGTTACGTTTTTACACTTTGTGCACGGAACCCTAATAAGGGGGTTATTCGTTCAAAATCATAGTCCTCTACGTGGCACAGTTTCTTAGGTATTAGGACAATTCCCAATACATCCTCTTCTCTACAAGTTTTCAGATATGGTAACGGGACTTGAATATTTATGTATATGTACTCTGCGCCGCGTTCTGGTTGTAAAAATTCAAGCATTTAGGTACATAAGATCCTCTAGAATCATAAAAAATACTATACTTCTTTTAATCTTTATTCGATTGAATTCTCCGAAGGTTTGTCCTCCACATACATTTTCATTTCCAAAAAGCCTTTGAACTTGTTTTCCTTTTATTTGTTATAATTTGATGCAATAAAATATTTACAACTACATTTTAATCTAAATCCCCAGCCACATACTTGTGTACATACATAAACATGTGTACATATTATACATACATATGTATTTGGCTTAAAAATAGAAAAATGCTTCTCTTGTTGTTGGCATATTCTTTTAAAATTTCCTACTTGAGATGTAGCACAAATGTTCATGGACAAATACTTGAAAAAAAAATTATGTTCACATATAGCACACTGAATTATAAATAGCCACAATTAAAAATTTATAAAAATCGATCCTTTTTTTTCAGATCAAACATATCAAATCCCTAACGACCAGGAAAATTTTGATTGCATCACTGTCTTCTATAACTCTAAAAATAATATTAATTTGTAACTTTATTTGATTATAAATTTACAACCATGTTTTTAAAAAATTGCAACCATGTTTTTAAAAAACAGCTTTTTGCCTCCCCTGAAAATTTGTGAATTTTAAATTGTGACTGTTTATGAATCAGTGTGCGATATGTTTGTTAGGTTTCGTTTGTCGGTATGATTATGTAACATAAAGAATAAACTTTGTTCATTAAATTGTTTTAAAAAATATGCGTAAATAAAATATTGTATACAATAAAAATTATCAAGAGGCTTATATTCGGCTGGGCGGAATCTTATATACTCTGCACCTAAGTTCTAAGAAATATGTTTTCCCTTCATTCCTTAGATTTTTGGGCTGTCGGTTGGTAGCTGAATGTATGAATGTGGTCACTGGAGCTAGTTTCATCTTATAGGTAGCGGATGTATGGAGGAGATCGTACAGACTTATGTTTAGTATCCGGTCATTATAGCGTCGAAGAATAAGATCGCTGCTGAACAACCTACATATTTTGAGTTCTGCAATGAACTTTAAGATGAAGAAGAGTTCGAAGGAAACAGGTTACTCCATAGGTTCATTATAAATACAACTGATTTGTGCTAGAGAGTTAAAGAAGATTGAAGCTGAACTAGAGAATATTTTCTACAAGTTTTTTTGGAAAATCACAAAGGGATTACAATAGTAATCTAGGTCTCCGAGTAAAAACTTTAAAATATGTATTGCTACTCTAGGTGAGTAGGATACTAACATTGATGTGGGTTAAAGGACACATAGGCACAGGTGGGAATGAAACAGCAGACCAATTAGCAAAATGTGGATCTGCAGTGAATTTTTGTGGACCAGAAACCAGAGTAGCGCTATGTAATGGTATAATGCACGCGAACACAGAAAACAATTATTTTCACCAATGAAAGATTTTAATTGGTTTTAAAATTTAACTCAATTAAGAATTGAATCAATTATTTGTTTAATTAGAAAATTTGTTTGTTCTGTTTTAAACAAATATATATTTGAACTAGCTGTGCCCGTGCCACATCGTGGGTGTCCTAACAATATTTTGCTCGATTTTGCCTTGAAAGTATTCCACACCAATTGTAAGACTCTTAATTTTATAGTGCTTCAGTTATGGTTTATGTATTTACATTATATAAATGTACCCATCCCTGGAAAAAATTCTAAAATTTATTATAATTTTAAAAGTTGTTGTCAAGCTCTGTAAGAGGTGTTTAAAACAATGTAATTCCACAAAGTAAAAATACAAATTTTATTCAATTGGCGCCATCTGTTGCACAATTTTGTTTAAAATATCCCACTTTAAACCGGAAATTGCCTACTTTCGCTGCTTTTTCTATAGTTTCTCTTGGAAATGACATATTTTTGCGAAAAAAAAAGTATCAAAAATCGGAATCAGGATGGTAAGGTACCTCCTGACAAAATTTTGTTAAAATCCATTTAGTAGTTTTTACGTGATACAAACGCAAAAGAAAAGCAGACAGACAGACGTATAGACAGAAATGAGTTACTATTTTACATATAGATTGATAAAAAATTAATTAAAAAAACAACTAAAACCCTTAATTGTTACAAAAATTTTTTTCTGTGAAGGTCCTACAATAAGTAAACTTATCAAACTTTAAAAAGTGAAGGACGGCCAATTCTCAAAGAGCCCATAAGCCGGAAGACCAGTAAGGTGCTCAGTTATAATAGAAGTACCTTAAGCTGAATAACTGCATTGGTGACAGGTTATGAAAACTTCAAGTATCATCTCGCCAAGATGAAAGTCGAAGAAGATGATACTTGCAGACTATGCCTGGAAGAGGCTGAGACGGAAGCGCACATTGTGTATGAATGTCCGGTAGTGGCTAGCATAAGACTTAGTTCCACTGGTAGACTGGGGGTCCTGAGCCTTGGACAAATGATAGCTCTGACTGGAGACTGCGTGATGAGAAAGAAGGTCGACAGTTCCCAGCCGACCGTATCGACCGAAATCACTAAAGTCAAGAGCAAATTCTGGTGATAGCACGTGACTTAATGAAAATAAGATTGCCATAATTAAATGCGGTTGCTTTTAATCATTGAGGATGGAAGGGGATCGAAAAGGAAACCATTTGGAAGCGGTCTGCTTCGATAGTTACACTACTAATAGCAATTCCATGCAATTCCATGAAGAACAATATAACTGTAGAATTAAAGCAGTCTACTATTTTTATATTTTTATAGTTTTTATTCTTGAAAGGCATTTATAGCTAAAAAAAAAATAGGAATAAAGCTAAATGAAAAATTATTTTGCCTTTCAGCAAATATATGTCTATATATATATACGTATATGTAGTAAGTACATATGTATCTACTTGTATCAAGAAAAAAATGCAATATATTGTCAAACATCAGATGTTAGCTTTGAATCAAAAACCGATTTATATTAATGGATTTCCGTTTCTACACAACATGTCTGGTGCAACACACCACTCAAAGCACACAAATAAAAATTGTTTTTAAGTAAATTTTTAAGGGTTAAAAAGGCCATAGCGTCGGGGAATGTGTTTTGTGTGTATACATATGTATATCCATACACAATTACATTTTCAAATATAGAGGATAAACATAAACAGTCCACAATTATTTTGTGTTGAAGAGAAAAAGGAATTTAAATAATAAAAAGAAAACAGAATGAAGTCCATAAATGATGATGGTGAAAGAGCTTAACATTTGATTTACAAACTGGAAACATTTAAAATTTAACACTTTTTTAAAATTTAAACAGAACACGGTAGCTTTTGTTATAAAAGCAGTTAGTTCGATGAGGACAACAACACATAAACTGCAAACATCAACTCTTTATTACACAACATTTGCTGTGTATCCTTTTTAGAAGTTGACACGCGTGCCAATAATTGTCGGCAACACGTGTCGCGATGTGAAATGTATAAAGAGTTTATTATTTCAACATCATTATTTTCATAATTTACCCAAATCCACTTGAGAATTCAAAGAGTTGGAAAATAAAATAAAAAAAAAAAACAAAAACCTCGTTTTTTATTCAACATGTTTTTTTAGATAAGTGTGACCGACCACATGATCCTTTGAATTTTTTGAAGTCGATAAAAAATATTTTAATGCAATAATTAAATTTTTTCAGACTTTCAAGGACAAAAATGCACATATATCAACATATTTATATGTAATAGTTAGCCGAAGACTAATGTCATAATGTGACAGTACCTTAATTTTTTCAAATGACATCATCTGTTTGTCAACAAAAAATGAAGCTTATTTGAATAATTTTTAACTTGAGTATTTAGGAGACAAGGAAAGAATTCTTGTTTTTTGGAGGTTTTTGATTTAACGTGACTATCAAAAGAATCCACAAACCTTGTAAACCTTCCAATCCAACACTGAGAAAGAAAAAGCCAAAACGAGCACAAATATGCATCGTCATTAATTGAACACATTCAAGTACATTCCATGAAAACAGAGATCTTTTTCGAGTGTCTGGGTATTTTCTGCAGACAAGTGAAAAGCATCGCAGTTAGTAATGTCTATAAAAAATGTTAGCCAATTTGTTTTATACCATTAAATTGCGCTACCAGCATTTATATATACATATGTATGTATGTAATAAAACACTAACAGGGCCGTTTTTGTACATGAAATATTTTTTTAAAATTTTGTTTCTCGTGCAAATTTTAATCGAAATTTTTGTCTGTCTGTCCGTCTGTGTTTTCATCAATTAAAAACTACGAAAAAAAAATTTAATAAAATTTTGAAAGGAGACACCTTAGTAGCTCGGTTTAAAAATAGTATACTTTTTTCCGTAAAAATATATCTCATTTCCAATTTTACCGACTTAATGGTATTAAAAACTAGACAGAACCTTTTATTTTTAAAAACTATTTACAGAACTCTACAATAATTTTAGTATTTTATGTAAATTTTAGAATTCTATGAAACGTTGTATAAATCCTATGCTGCACCATAAATAACCCAGAAATGAGCACCTCTAAAAATGTAAGATACTTAAAATTTGTTGTGGATTACTATGAAACCAAAATCGAACTAAATAAAGTACGATTACGACATGGCCGACACTGCTATTATTTATATAAAGTTTTTAATATCATAAATTTTTGTTGACGTTCTTTTTATGGAATTGTAATGGGTGATTTTTTTGAGGTTAGGATTTTCATGCATTAGTATTTGACAGATCACGTGAGATTTCAGACATGGTGCCAAAGAGAAAGATGCTCAGTATGCTTTGACATTTCATCATGAATAGACTTACTAACGAGCAACGTTTGCAAATCATTGAATTTTATTACCAAAATCAGTGTTCGGTTCGAAATGTTCAAATGTGACAAATTTTGTTCAGCGATGAGGCTCATTTCTGGTTGAATGGCTACGTAAATAAGCAAAATTGCCGCATTTGGAGTGAAGAGCAACCAGAAGCCGTTCAAGAACTGCCCATGCATCCCGAAAAATGCACTGTTTGGTGTGGTTTGTACGCTGGTGGAATCATTGGACCGTATTTTTTCAAAGATGCTGTTGGACGCAACGTTACGGTGAATGGCGATCGCTATCGTTCGATGCTAACAAACTTTTTGTTGCCAAAAATGGAACAACTGAACTTGGTTGACATGTGGTTTCAACAAGATGGCGCTACATGCCACACAGCTCGCGATTCTATGGCCATTTTGAGGGAAAACTTCGGAGAACAATTCATCTCAAGAAATGGACCGGTAAGTTGGCCACCAAGATCATGCGATTTGACGCCTTTAGACTATTTTTTGTGGGGCTACGTCAAGTCTAAAGTCTACAGAAATAAGCCAGCAACTATTCCAGCTTTGGAAGACAACATTTCCGAAGAAATTCGGGCTATTCCGGCCGAAATGCTCGAAAAAGTTGCCCAAAATTGGACTTTCCGAATGGACCACCTAAGACGCAGCCGCGGTCAACATTTAAATGAAATTATCTTCAAAAAGTAAATGTCATGGACCAATCTAACGTTTCAAATAAAGAACCGATGCGCTTTTTTATTTTTATGCGTTTTTTTTTTTTAAAAAAGTTCTCAAGCTCTTAAAAAATTACTCGTTATATACATCTGTGTATTTCTTGTCATGTTTCAAGCGATAAACAAGTGTCTCGAGCTGTTATTGCATCTCTTTTTCCTGCCCCATTGGCTACTTTGTACAATTTTCGCACATCCTATAACTTCTAGGTAGCCGCCGGTGTATCTGAACCTCCCCTTTTATACCACGGACTGAAGAAAGGAAATTAAATATGTGTCTATGTGTAAGCATATATTTTTTCTGTATAGTTCACATACGAGGTGTTCAAAAGAGAAAAGATAGATTTCCATATGTCAGTAAACTAGAATCGCATACAAAATCCACTGGTCAGTAAAATCCCAAATGATCGTGGCTACGTTCGACTAAGAAGAAGGAATATTGCTTCTCTTGGCTGAACAAATATATATAGAGGTGACCAACAAATGATAAAGACAATCTTGCACCATACAGGTTTTGTCTAGCACTGCCTGCACTTAAGTATATATTTTTCTTTACATTTACTTTAAGTCCTAAGATATGAGTACTTATTGTTAGTTTATATATTTTGAAGTACAATAAATAAAATGTGATGAAAAAAAATTAAAACTTTTTGGTGCAAAAATATGCAGATATCTTGGACAAATTTCCTAATATTACACACTGTGCAATTTTTTAAGTCATGGCAAAATAACCATATACAGACACCACTAGGTCATAAAAGACCAAAAAAAAAGACCCTTGTCTCCCAGTTTTGCCCAAAGTCCTCCAGGTTTTTTTTATGGGCCCTCAAAGATGTGCTGCCTCGATGTCATTTTTGCAAAAAAAATGATTACTTACTCAAGCTCATATTTTGCAAACCGTTTGAAAGTTTGATATACTCTCTGAAGCAAAGTTGTAGCTCTTGTCATAAAGAACAAAAATTGTTAACATATAAAATCAAAAAAACTTCATCTTCAAGGTCAAAATAGCAAAAAACTTTAAAAAATTCAATTTTTTTTACCTTTTTTCTCCTGTTCAGGTCCATAGGTAACAAACCGTTCAAAATTCAAGTAAACAATCAACTACAAAAATGAACCTAAGATCTCAATAAACAACTTTCTAGAACATATGAACTTCCTAGGAATGATTCTTAACACCGTTTAGGTAGCGCTTACGTAGCCACAAAAGTTTTTCACTTTTGCAAAGTCCTGGAGGACTTTGGGCAAAACTGGGAGACAGGGGTCTTTTTTTTTGGTCTTTTATCACGTAGTGGTGTCCGTATATGGTTATTTTTTTCCGTGTTGCACTGTGTTATTAGCGCACTTTCCATTGTTCTATCGATAAATAGTGAACTACAACTCATATGACGTCATTAATATTGTGACTCAAAATAGTTGGATACTCTCTCCTGTATCCATAAATGATAGTTGTATAACACTTTTTGTTGAATAAATGCTAAGTAAATATTAAGGAGTTCAGATGGAAAGAATTATTACCAAAACTGTTTCAAAAATCCGAGGCACTTGAATCTTTTTGGGAACTTGAGAAACTCATTTAGTACATAAAACATCATGCATAGAATCACTAACTCCTGATACCTTAGTTCCTAAACTGCAATTCATAACAACCGTAGTTACCCGTGTCACCTATTGAGAATTCTAAAATATTTCATGACTTAGTTGTTTCGGTGATTGTACATTCAAAATAACAGTAGTTAGCCTTAACCGTTCTTATAACTCCGGAATACATTTTCAGTTCGATATTGTGCCAAATGTAAAAACAACCGAATACTCTCCGTTTTGCCAACTGTAAGAATTCTCGTTATTTATTTTTGCTGGCGTAAGTAACTAAAAGTATATATCTGAGATGGTATATGAAATTTTACTAAAATTACACTTTATGCACACAAATTGTACTAAATTCATTTTGCCGTTAAGTAGAATTCTTTGTGTTTTTTTTTTTTTAATTTTCTTGGAATTGAACAAAGTAATAAGAATCTACTAAAATTTAAATGTAATATTACTCCTCGGTTATTTATAAAAAATATATGTGTATATATTTCTGTCATAGATTCACTAATTAGATGGCGAGACATTCCATAATTCTACTCACTTGAGAGCATGGGCACAGGAATACATGCAAAATTAGAAGACCGGTGTGACTCTTTTAAAACTCATAATGAAATCAATTAACGACATACTTTTGGAAAACTAAAAAATTAAAAAATTAGAGTTACATAGTTTGTAAGCAGCTCCTTATCAATAGTGTCTCCTTGCTGCAATATAGAATCTATATCTTTTTGATCTTAACACGCAGACTTCTAGTTTTAATAGCTTCTTTCATTTACTTTACTATCCGAACTATACACAAGATTGCTTTCCTATTCATACAGTTAAGAGCGTGGGTCTTCACAATAGTCAAACACATCCAGGCTTCCTGTAAATCTATCCTAAAATTAAGTATTTTAATTATTCTTTACTAAATGGAGACATAAATAATGAAATTGGTTAAAAATATTATTTTTTTGTTCGTTTTCGAAACGCGCCATTAGGGACTAAAATAGTCACCAGCGTGAAAATAGTTTCAATTGCACCAAATGATCCGTTGTTGTACCATTGTACTTTTTTGTGTGTTCATTTGTCCTTTATTGTATCTTCAATATTTGAGAACTAAAAATAATAACTCATATCTTAAGTCTAAAATAACAAATATACTTTTAAGTCAAACCAGTGCTAGACAAAAATAATCTTTGTTTCACAGTTGTTGCAATCATTTGCGGTAGATTTTAAAAATTTACATTTGATGTATTTCATTTATTTATTACTTTTAAAAGAAAAGGCAGTAAAAAGCAAACTAGAGCCTGAAAAAGATATTATTTTGGTGTCGTTAACAAATTATATCGTTATTTAAAATATAGGTTTTTCAATATATATTTTTTTTTTGTACATAATTGTTCGAGGGAAATATACAAAAAAATATTATTTAATATCAGTCATACGCCATGATGTACTAAAATGTTAATATGGAAAAATATGTATTATTTACTGCAGTTTATCGATTTATATACATATATTAGAATAAGATCTAAAAATAAATCTAGCTGCCACTTTTTCAAAAAAAAAAAAACTTTATTTTATTTCATTTCATTTAAACAATAAAACTAAAATTTTGTTGAAGGACAGTAAGAAAAAATAAAAACGTGCTTTGTTTGTTGGTGTTTTGTTGAAGCTTTAATATTCTGTAATATTATTCTATTAACATGCATAATTCTCATTGTGTTTTGTAGAATTTTATTACTTATAGAGTATTTTTGGCTTCTCTAAAATTAGGAAAAAGGTTTCCTGATGATGTGGCCTGCGCAACCAGTGAAATACATACAGGGACTAGCTCTTTTACCCCAACAAATAAATTATAATTTTTATTATAAAACGTTATGGGTAATTAGTATAATATTAAATTAAAAATTTCGTTGTTATTTTCGATTTCAAAATATTTTAATAGTTACTTCGGATCTCAGTCTCTGTGTTTTTTCTTAATGAAATAATTATATTTTATTATAGTACATATTTTTATTTTTTACTGTAACGCAAACTTTCCTCTAGTTATTTGTTGCTTTAGTGACATTTACGAGTTTGTCAATTCCTGCCTGCTCATTTCTTTTATATACAACTTTTTTAATGTCATTGTCTTCGAATACGATGAATACCACGCGGTAAATGAATAAATAATAAAATCTCACAGGCACAATAAGTGCCCAAAATAGTACTTTTTCACATGCCGGCTTTCAGCGAGTTTAAGCAAAACTTGGCTAAGACCACATCTTCTTTATTAATGACTAATTTTTTCCCACATTAGTTTTTGTCCTTAAGTCCTTATGTTTTTGGCACTTTATTCAAGTTTCGTTTAAACCAGCAACAACAAGAAAAGTTTAGGCTATATTTAGATTGAGATATTACAATAACATTTTACGTAATGCCTACTTTATTACCTCAAATGTGAACATTTTAGTCACAGATTTATATTAATTTGTGTTTTATTTCTGACATTTTATTCCGGCTAATTTTTGTTGCAATAAATTAATTTGACTAGATTTATTTATATTAATGGCATCTACAACCTCGTCACGTTTTATCGCAAATGCAATTAAGTTCAAATAACACAATACATTTTTTTTTTCTGGCATTTATTTACTAAATATATTTTTAGTTTTTCTCGTTTACAAGCAAATAGTCAAATAAATTAACTGGGAAACAAGAATATTTTTGGAAGTCTTCTATGCCACCCACATTGGTAAAAGTTATGAGGAGGCGTATGAGTTATGAGGTGGATATGAGATATTTTGTAAGTTGTTTTAATATGTTTTCTGGTTTAAAATTAAAAGCTTTTTGTTAGAACCAGTGGCGTTATCAATGGAAAAATGTGTATATTATTTATAAAAATAATTTATAAATATAATATTTATAAAAATAATAATTTTTTTCATTATTTTTTCTATTTACTATAATATTTTGAAACCTCCGAACTTTTTAAAGCCAATTAAAAATATACATTTTGATATAAAGTATGGCTTTGATTACAGAAAAATCGGTTTAATAATTTACAAGATTGAGATATTTACAACTAGGAACAATATAGGCAAATATTCTTTGGAAAATGTTTTTTTTTCAACCTTTCCAATAACTACCTCCAGATAACGTATATATAGTAGTTTTAACCAAAATTAGCTATATCCTACTAAATCAAAATATTTCTACCAAAGTTAGTAGGAAAAGCCCAGCAATGGCAACGCTGGTTACAACATTCAACAATACAATTGTTGAATTCACACGCTCTTTTGTATCACACGCTCCCTTATGAACAGGCTATTATATTGTAAAGTTATATTGTTGTTTTGATTATTGTCAAAATATAATAAAATATTCAGAACTTGCGTTACCATTGTTGGACATATTTAAACAATACCCATTTAAGCCGCAATGAAACTCACTTTCTTTCCTTATCGAAAATTTTTTCTAAAAATTTCATTTTTTTCTAAAAATGTTATCGAAAATTTTTTTATAAAAAGTTTATCGAAAATTTTTTATAAAAATTTTATCAAAAAGAATTTTTCGATAAACTTTTGTAAAAATGTTATCGAAAGTTTTTTGTAAAAATTGTATGGAAAATTTTTTGTAGAAATTTTTTTGTAAAAATTTTATCGAAAATTTTCTATAAAAATATTGTCAAAAATTTTTTGTAAAAAATTTATCGAAAGATTTTTCAAAATTTTTTATATCAAAAATTTTTTGTAAAAATTTAATAGAAAGATTTTTCTAAAAATTTTATAAAAATATTTTTCTAAAAATTTTACAGAAAATTTTTTGTATATATATTGCATATATGGATAATGCTTTACAATGGTCATATTGACACCCAGTGAGCACCCTGTGGGTTTATCAGCTACCTCTATGTGTACTGCTTTCTATAAAGGCTTTTTATACAAACCAAAGCAGAAAAACCCTACCAACCTAAAAACACACAAAAATTGCCCCTCTCAGAACTTGCGTTAGGTGGTTATTGATCCTCCGAGATCTGTATGCGATCTACTAATCGCGGTCTAATATCTATTGAAAAAAACAAAAGGGAATCATTAAAACCGAAAAATAATAAGAGCAACTTAAAAAATATAGTTGGGCATGATTTTTTGCCCGCAGCCTCGAATTAGCAAAATTTTCGATACTATGCCTGGCATATTGGTGGACTTAAATCTTCTGCATCTCCTCTGGTGGTTTGGAAAAGTTAATTTCAATCCGAACACATATGGACGGACGGATATCGCTTAATGTTCATGGCATACTGCGAATTACTTCAGATTATGTTATTTCATTAGGATTTGATATACTTTTCATATATACTTTTTAAGGTCGGAAATGAATATTGTAGAAATTAAACACGGAATGACAAACATATATACTCGTATACCCTTTCCAAATGTGTATAAAAATTGGACACTTGCAAAATGTTATGCATTTTCTGAATCGCTACGTTCTTCTTCAGCATTCTTCGAATTTGTTATGTTCAGTTGCAAACATCATCTATATAAACTTGTATTCCAGTCATATACCGTCAGTTGGTGAGAACGAAGTGAGAACGGTAACTACATATAAGCAAATTTTCATAATTTAGACTAAGGTAAGGTTTCGACAAAACATTTTCAAAACATATGAAATGAAGTCGTAAAATAAATTAACGATAAACCCTATAACATGATAAAATTTTTATTTTTTTGCTTTTTTATTTGCATATCGTCACGTAAAATGCAAAAGGCCGTAACTACTCAAAAATTCAAAATTTACTTTTTGATTGATTATGACGAACTTAACCGAAACACATCTACACAGCAAATTTTACATGTATACGTCCAAAAATAACGACTTTATTGGTGAAAAACAAAAGGCCGTAACTGCAACGTCAACTAAACCAAAAAGCCGTAACTGCACTTTTCCAAAAAAAAAAAATCAAAACAAAGTTGGCTTTGATTATCTTTCAATGTGTGTTATGTTTGTTTTCTAAGTTTGAATCTAAAATGTGGATATTAAGTTTTAAGTAGTCTTTAATTTATAACGTTTATTCCTTCTCCTGTAAAAAACTAAAAAGTGTAGTTACGGCCTTTTGCATTTTAGGTGACGATATGTATGTACTAGTAGTTACAACATTGCTATGCCAAGTAAAACTTGTGCTTTACAAAAAGAAAAGACCTACATATATATGCTTTTTTAAACGTCTAAACTGCCATAGATTGACTTATACCACTTCGTGGTGGCGTCTGGTAATAGGCTCCTTTTTTTAGAAAGACAACACTACCTCTTCGAAGCTTGTGTTTGCTTGTCTGCAGAAAACACCCAGAGTCTCTGGTAGGTATCGAACCCGCAACCACCTGACTGATAGACTAGCGCGCTACCAATCGATCTATCGAGGCACTCCTGCCTTAGTCTTGTTTGGAGGCTAGCAAAAGTAAGTTGAGCGACCTCCGAATACCTGTCGACATTCAGCTTTAGTGTAAACCTACCTGTGTATATGGAGCTCTGTTTGCACACTGTGCCTGGAAGAAGCTGAGACAGGCATCGAATTTAAAATAAAAATCTAAAAGAGAGCAACCACAAATTCAAAAAAAATATATATTCAATATACATATCAAAATAACTTTTGATGATATGGCGTGTCTTTTAAATCCTACAATCTTTGTAAAATTAAGGATATATCTATTAGGGTTCAAATGTTCCAAAGGACCCATTATATAAGTGAGGTACTTAAGTTTCCTTCACCTATACAATTGTAATTTTAATTCTTCTATTAAAAATGTTTTCCCAAGCTGGTATTCTTAAATTAAGTTCATGCTTAAAGTGAAAAAGAAAGAAAGTGAGTGTGTCAGCTTTCTAGTGAATTTCTAATGAATGTAATGTAGATTAGTGGTTCTCATTAAAAATTGCAGAAAAACGGATAAAACAAGTCTGTTTTAATACCTATAATTAAAACAAAAAAACCTTTTTTCTTGTAATTAACCATAATTGTGCATCTTTTTAACCCATCGGATCTCTAAAGCAATTGGCTTTGTATCCGTAGTATATTTTCCTTTTGATATTATTACTTTTTCTTTTAATTCTTTTTATAATAAACTGCTGAGCAATATGATGGCTGCACTGTTAGTGTACGTTAAAATTTTACGATTTCCTGTCGTCTTTTTTATGCCCAAGTTTTAAATATACGATTTTATGTCATCTTTTTTATCTCTCTAATTTTAAATTTAATTTGCAAGTAAACTAATTAAATGACCAGCTGAGTCTACAACTTAATTGCGAATTAATTGAGGTTTCGTGTTGGGTATGATAAACCAAACAAACACTAAAACATCTATACACATTTATTGGTTTAATACTTACAAACACATACTAATGTAGAACAAACCTCACCACCCTCACCCAATTCTCTGTAAATATGTCTCTTATTTCACTAAACATTTTAATTAAATCTGTGTTTAGAAAAGAAATGGCATAAATTATATTTAAATATTTAAGTCGTTTAGGTTTTAAGTGAATATTAATTCGGTATGTGTATATTCTATTTTTATTAAAGAATAATGCCCTTATCCAAAAAATAAAGTCTTCTTCAAGACTACTTTATTTCAAATTTTATATGAAAATTTTAAAAACTTTATTGAAATTTTTTTGTAAAAATTTTATCGAAATTATTTTATAAACATTTTCTGGAAATTATTTTGTAAACATTTTACTGAAATTTTTTTAAAAAAAAAATTTTTAATTTTTTTTTTGCTTTTTTGAAAATAGTATCGAATTTATTTTATAAATATTTTATCGAAATTATTTTGTAAAAATTTCATAGAATTTTTTTTGTAATTTTATCAAAAATTATTTACAAAATTTTATCGAAATTTTTTTGAAAAAAATTTTATCGAAAAGTTTTTAAAAAATTTTTGGAAAAATGTTTTAAAAATTTGTTTGTCAAAATACTTTTTTACTGCCTGTTTCTCAATATCGAAAGAATTCGTTCTTTCGTACTATTACTTAAAAAAGCAAAAACAAAATTTTTAAATTTGTTTTAAATATAATTGTACGAAAGAAAGAATTCTTTCGACGTAGTTTTTTTTTTCAAAAATTTTATGGAAAATTTTTTCTAAAATTTTTTGTTAAAAATAATTACGAAATTTTTTGTAAACATTTTTTAGAACATCTTTTTATAAATTTTATAGAATTTTTTTTATTAGAATCTGCCTGCAATCTATATACTGCGTTAATAGATTGCAGGCAATCAAAATACTTTTAAAAAATGTTCTTATTTTGAACACCCCTATGTGAGCTTAGACTGCTCCTGGTTAACAGTGCTTTCTATAAGAGCCTTTAGAAAAATCAAAGCAGAAAACCCTTAACAGCCTTAAAACAAACAATCGCCCCTTAATGAGTGTCATTGATCCCCCGAGATCTCTATGCACTCCTTGTCTCTATATCTACTTGTCGCGGTTTAATATTTATTTAACAAAAGAAAAAACAAAAGAGAATCATTACAACCGAAAAAAGTAAAAACAACGTGAAAAAATATAGATAGGCGTTGTTTTTTGTCCGCAGCCTCGAATAGAATCGTCTGATTTTGCAGAATTGAAATCCTAAAATTTTCGAATCTATGCCTGGCAGATTAGTGGGCTTAAATCTTCTGTATCTCGTCTGGTGCCTTGGCAAATGACATTTCAACATCAACACGGACAGACGGATAGATGAATAGACGGACATCGCTTAATTAACTTTTCTATGTATAAGGATCCACAATATATTTACTTCATGAGGTCGGAAATGAATATTGCAGAAATTACATACGACATGACAACCTTATATATACCCGGTGGTGAAGGGTATAACATAAAAATTATATTCATAAAAATAGTTTTTAGTGCAATTAAGGCCAGAAAATTACACTTTAAAAAATTCGTTTAAAATTCCAGATGAAATAGAAATAAATCAATCAATTGCGAGTTAAACTGACACATGTAGGGTTCCGTACTATGTTTAGTACAACTTTAAAAATTCAAGTTGTTAATTGTTTCATGTCTTATGAGGCAACCTTTAATTTTAAAATTCTAGTCATAGTCACGAAAATTGCATCACTATTGGAACATCCTTTAAATTTTAGTAATTGTTGTCATATCAATCATGGTAATACACTTTCTTTAAAAATATCAGGTGATGGACCACCCTTTAGTTGTTAGTAAATGTTGTAGCGGCCGAAGAACAACATCTACTGTAAACATTTCAAGTTATCTCTCTGTCGAAACACCCTTTAATTTTGTTATTTTTTATAGCGGCAATGGCATTCCTCTTTCTATGATTATATCAAGAGTCTATCTTTTACGATTAAAAAAATAAGTCACTATACGTGAAAAACATGTCACTCTCGGAACACGCTTTACTTTTTAGTAATTTTCATAGCGGCTGTGTCACCACATCGCATCTTCTGTGCAAATTATAAGAGTCTATCTATTACGGTTCAAAAAATAAGGCGTTATGCATGCACATCACGTCACTATCGGTAAACCCTTTAACTTTTACTGTTTTTATAGGGGCCATAGTAATACACAATTTGTGAAAATTGCAAGAGTCTATCTATTATGGTTAAAAAATTAGGCCTTATACATGAAAATCACACCACTATCGGAACACCCTTTAATTTTAAGGTTTATTTTTTTTTAGACTTGTTTATAAAGCAAACTAAGTTTTAATTACTGTTTGTATATTTTTAGTGTATGCCTCCCACAGTTCAAGTAATAAACACATATTCGTGAATAACACCTCTCGATCGGAACACCCTATAAGTTTTAGTATTTGCTACTATAGCGGCCACAGTTATACACCTTCTGTGAAAGATAAAAGGCGCTTACAGACGGATAGACATTGTAGCGAAAACAATAGGGTTTCATTTTTACCCTTTGAGTACGGAACCCTAAAAAAATAAATATGAAATTTAATTTTAAAAAATCTGAATATAAATTTTTTTACTTAAAAATAAACAGGATCATAATTAGGAATATACTTTACTTTATATTTTATATATACATAAATGGTTTTACCAAATTAAAAAAAATATGAAAAACATATTGAAAAAAATATTATAATGGCCCATGAGGGGATCGAACCCGCGACCTTCGCGTTATTAGCACGACGCTCTAACCAACTGAGCTAATGGGCCACGTATTGAAAATGTTTGTAAAATTGCTACTGGACAACTATTTGCTCTTTTCTTTTTTTTTCTAAAAATATTTATTAATTTGTACTGAATTTAGTTTTTGTTGTCTATCGATAGGCAGACTACAATTTTTTTTATATCAGCTAGATTTAAAATATGAACAATAAATGAATTTTTATGACAATAAAATTTCTATGGCAAATTGTTTTGCTAAAATTAAAAAAATGGTTTATTTATATACCCGCAATGAAAATGAATTTATGTTTGTATGTTTAATTGTATATTTGCATTTTACGAAAACGGAAAGACCGATCATTTTAAAAAATTGAAACCGTAAAACTGACGATAAACGAATTCCAATATACTGATGGACTTTGCTTTGCTGAGGCACTCTAGGTTTGATGTATGTAACTCAACTTGATATAGTGCCATTATTGCAGTTATCTAGATATAGGATAACTACTTTGTATGGAAGGTACTCGGTCTTCCTGTCTTAATCACTAAGATTTAACTGAAAAACATGCCATCCAGCCTGTTTTTTGCTATCCTTTTCACATTAAGATAATGGTTACTTGTGCAAAACTTCAAGATTACCTCTCATAGTAAATAAATTTGCACTTTATATGGGAGTAACAACTGTTTTAATCCAAACAGTTTTTAGCTTAACTGTGCATATTGATAAGGGGGTTAGCCGTGCAAAATTCCAACATTCTACTTATTATTGCTCCTTAGGTACACAATATTTTTTTGCTTTGTACGAAAGTTTCAAGACCCTCTGTTTTAATCCAGTCTGTTTTCTTTTTTATTGTATTATGCCTATTAATATAGGGGTGACTTGTGCCTAACTCTAGCTGTAACCGCGCCTCAGGCACATAAATATTTTTTCACTTTATATCCAGTCAAATTTTAGCTAATTTATCCACATATAATAAGTGAGTTACTTGGATTTCAAGGTTCTACCTATTACATTTCCAAAGTAATACGATGTTATTTATGGGAAATTCCACGCCCACTTGAAATAGAAAACAAAATATATTTTAATATTTTACCCACCGCATATCTAATAATATTACTTTTGGGCCATTTAAACCTAGTGTAAGCGAATGATTGATCTTGTTTAGTTAGAAAAATTCTCGATAAAACTATCCTTATAGTTTCGATTGCATTGGGTGGTTCAGCGATTTTAAATTTGCATAAATAATTTCTAACAAACCTATTAGCAAGATTGCTCATAAACAAAAATACTCCAATGCAACTATGCATTAGAAACAAGACAAAGCAATGGATTTTACCAAATTTTGGGATAATAAATATTTTTCTTTTTTTTTAAAAAAATTCGAACGTGGCGAAATTTATTAAAAGTTTCTTGCTTTCTAGCGTTAGCATCAATACGTATACACAATGAACAGATTGGATGTAGCGTAGAGGGATTTGCAAAAGTCATATTTTTTGCACTCCCCGCTCATTTTCGTTTATCAGAGGATTAAAATTTGAAATGTACTTAAAAAGCTGTAAAAAAGATGTCTGGATTTATATCAATAACTCTGAGTTTTTCGTAATTTTTTTTAATAATCGTTCATTTTATCGCCTAATGACCAAAAACTGACTCAGGCCTGCAATATTATTAAGTAATTTTAATAAGAACAGAAAGAAAAAAATTTGAGTTTGAATACGTTTTGAAATAAGCGGATTTTATTTAATGCGGGATTCAACTGTAAAAAATCCTAGTATTTCTCAGTTGAGTATAAAGCTTGTCATTATAACACGGTCACATTTGCTCAAGGACTTTATAATTCATCATTTTACGCCCTATTATGCCAACTTTCTGAAGGTGCCCAAAAATATTGTTCCAATAGTGCCAAAAAGTATAGTAACAGACTCGGCATTACAGAATCACAAAGCGGATATCGTGCTGGCCAGTCCATTAGTCTGTTTTTGTTTTCCAAGCTTGACAACCCAGACTGGATAATGCATATTACCTTAAAGATAGTATGGCAAAATACCGAGAGTCATCCTAACATTACTCTCATATAGAACTCCACATGCCTCTTAAGTATGTTTCACACTATAACACTGAATATTGAGCTTTTCATTGAATTTAGTAAGATAGAAATCAAATGAGAATTGTGTGATTGTCAAAAAATCTAACGTAACATAACATTTCTTTTTCACACTATCACACTTCAAATAAAATGAAAAATATCAGCTAAGGAACAAGTTGAGACGACACATTGAACGGCGGCGGCTGAGCAATTTCATGTGGACGGCAGTATGTTTGGCCGTTTAAGTTTTCGGTTAATAAAAAACAAATAACAAAACACAAAAATAATACGTACGTTCCACAATTTCTAGATATGGCAGAAACAAAGTACATATGTAGGCGATAAGACTGATAGCAATTAAAGCAGGTGCAGGACAAAGAAAAAATATCACCAACGGTATCGAATTATCGGCTGCAACTCATTCAGCTTGATTCATTGCTTTAAAAAACCACAACCCTGATAAAGTGAAAAATGTTATCGTTTAGAAAATTTTCTAAAGAGTTTTGGTATTATGGGATGTGAAATTTCTATCCGTATTATTTCAGATTTTGATAACATATTGCTTTCACACTATCACACTTTCTCATTGGATTCAAATTTTTGACAAGTCTTAATACTCAGTATAATAGTGTGAGAATGGCTTTAATAGAAAGAATTTTGCCTAAAAAGCGCTTTTCCGTTCGGTTAGGTGATGTAAGAGACATGAATGTTTGCAATAAATAGTTTCAATGAATGCTGAAAGATGAAAGGTAAATAAATCAGTCAAGTACGAGTTAGTCTCAAACACGTAGGGTTCCGTACTATGTCTAGTACGCCTTTAAAAACTTAAGTTGTTAATTTTGTCATGTCTTATGGGGCACCATTTTCTTTTTAAAATCAAAGTCATATTCGCGAAAATTGCATCGCTATTGGAACATCCTTTAAATTTTAGGAATTGTTGTTATAACGGCCATTGTAATACACTTTATATACAAATATCAGGCCTACCTATTGCGGTTCAAAAAATAAGGTAATATACGTCAAAAACATGTCACTGATGAATCACCCTTTAATTTTTATTATTTGGTTTAGTTTCCATAGTAATAAACCTCTTGTAAAAACTTCAAGAGTCTACTTATTATTGTTCAAAACTTAGGCCATATACACGCAAAACACGTCATTCTCGGAACACCCTTTAATTTTAAGGTTTTATTTAATAGAAAGCGAACATAGAGTTAATTACTGTCTGCAAATTTTAAGTGGTTGCCTCCTATAGCTCAAGAAATAAAGACATAACGGCAAATAACACCTCACTTTCGGAACACTCGATAAGTTTTAGTATTTATCGCTATAGTGGCCACAGTTATACACCTTCTGTGAAAATTTCAAGAGTCTACCTATTATGGTTCAAAACTTAGGCCTTATACATGCATATCACGCCACTATCGGAACACCCTTTAATTTTTGGGTTTATTTTTTTAGACTTATTTATAAAGCGAACTAAGTTTTAACTACTGTTTGTAAATTTTTAGTGTATGCCTCTTACAGTTCAAGAAATAAACACACATTCGTGAATAACACCTCCCTATCGGAACACCCTATAAGTTTTAATATTTATTGCTTTAGCGGCCACAGATATACCACTTCTGTGAAAATTTCAAGTCTACCTATTATGGTTCAAAAGTTAGGCCTTATACATATAAATCACGCCACTATCGGAACACCCTTTAATTTTTAGGTTTATTTTTTTAGACTTGTTTATATAGCGAACTAAGTTTTAATTACTGCTTGCATATTTTTAGTGTATTCCTCCTAAAGTTCAAGAAATAAGAACACCCTAGAGAACTATAATAAGTAAATCTTTCAAATTTTTCACCAGTAACCCCCTTATTAATATATATAGTTTAGCGAAACACATGCTTCATTAGAATAGTGGGCGTGGTACTTCCCATACAAAATTAATAATTATTACCGTCTAACTGGAGATCTACAATAGGCAGAGCATTGAAACTTTGCACAAGTAACCCTCATACTAATGTTCTTAGGCCCATTATTATAACTTGCCTTTAGCTAAAGTTAGGATTTTGTTGGAGCGATAGTAGTTTTTCGTTATAATAATGAGGATAATGCTTATTGCTATAACTTGACCTTATAGTACGTGATAGTTAAAAGTGGTTTTACTTTTAATAACGAAAAACTATTTATCGCTCCAACAAAATCCTAACTTTAGCTAAAGGCAAGTTATAATAATGGGCCTTAGTCTAGCAAAATACAGACTGGATTAGGATAGTGGGCATGGTACCTCCCAAACAAAGTGAATAGTACTGTTGGCATACCTTTCGGTGAAGACCGTCGTCATGTTTTGGTACGTTTGACGAGCGCTTTCGATGTGCTATTTTAAATACGGCTTGAAAATGATGGCTTTATTATAATATACCTAGAGAACTACAATAGGAAGAGTCTTGAAACTTTGCACAACTAACTCTCATACAATTTGCATAGTCTAGCAAAATTTAAAATAGATTGGGAGAGTAGGAGTTGTAGTTTCCATACAAACTGGATTAGGATAGTGCGAGTGATACCTCCCATAAAAATAAAATATTATTATCGTTTTATTACGCATAGTCTAGCAAAAAATAGATTATATGGGGACAGAACAGAAATAGCGTGCATTTTCGAGTAAAAAGTTGGTAATACATTTCTTCCAAGTGTTTATTGTATTTTTTGAGCATGGGTGTAGCAAAGCTCATCCGGGATGGCTAGTTATTAATAATTTTTATTGGATCGAGACAGTAAACTGCTTTATATCATGACATAATTCTATTTTTCATTACTGTTTTTTTAATTATGACAGCAGAACTGGTTGCTACCCTGTACTATTACATTCCTTTATATGAATTGCGAGCTAAATTCCTTGACTGGCTAGTCTAGATGTCTCGGTTTATGTTGCTATTCTTCAGTGAATAAATAAGTCTACTGCACTTAAGACTTGAAAGTAGGTTATTATGATGTAAGGATGTTGATATATTTATTTTATAGGACATTTTGTAAATGTTTATACTCCAAATACATGTAAATATTTTATTAACGATATTCGATTTAAATAAAATATTTAAGCCAATGTCCTTTGCTTGTTGCCCAGATCTCAAGTTACTTGTGCCACTTCTTCTTTTATTATAACTTTACATTTCACTTACAACTTATACTTCCAAGAATAAAAAAAACACATTGTAATACTTAAGAAAGTCAAAAGCACTTAATCCTATGTATAATCAATTTTTAACACAATACACACAAGGACCAAGTTGATGTCAATAAACATTGAAAACTAAAAATGTAATAAAAATGGAATAAAAATGTAATAAATATGTCATGTAGCCTTTTTGCTGCTAACAAACAGTTGTTGCACACTGCCATTGGCTGTTGCTGGGTGCTTGTCTGTAGACTGTATACGTCGCACAGTGTTGTGAGCCTGGCCATATATAGAAAAATCTAATTATGGAAATTAAAAAAATTGCTAATGCCATTTAATAAAAGACACTTTTACTAATAAGCGTAAAAAAATTAGATTAAAATAATAATTTTTTTCAAAGATATGGCTCTTCAAAATTGTGGTTTGAAATAACTACAATTTTGTATAAAAAAGGAATAAAAATGAGCATGTACTTCGTAGGGTTAAATAATTGAACTTAGTTGGCAAATAAACCAAATTTGTACTAGATTAGTTGTTGTATTATGTTTTAAGAATATAAACGGTATTTTTAATTACATATGCCGATAACAGTGTATGCATCATTATAAGAATGATATTAATAAAACAAAACATAACTTGTTGTGATAAGCAAACATATAATAGTGAAGAAAAAAAATTTCCAAATATTTCCGGGATATTTTTTCTTTCATTTTATAACAAAAAGTATGTTAATTTATAAAAATTTAGCTGCGCTTAAGTGCGCCAATTTAAGTTATTGTTATTTTTTTAGTGTAGCAAAGTAAATTTTCTAGTGGAAAAAAATATAAAAAAAAAACTTTCAAATTTATCAGTAAAGCACATATAGGATGAAAGCTGAGACTCCCACGATTCCAGAGGTGGTTTGGTTACACTTATAAAAAGTTACACGGCTTTAAAATCGAATTATTTTGATCATTTTTTCACAATTTTTAAGTAACAAAAAATGGATTTGGAAAAATAAATATCAAGAAAATGTGGAGAATGATAATATAGAAGATATATCTTTTGAAACTGTATTACTGCATAGTGAACATATGTATAGTTTAAGCGAATCGTAGCATTTTTTCTAACTTTTATGACACGTATAAATTCCAGGATATACGGGAAGGACACGAATCCTTGCTCCGAATTTTTTTAAATTTTTAATTTTGTTACGTTTTGCCGACCTAAATATATGTGCCAATTTTCAGTTCTTTACAATAACTTTTTCTATTTATGGCCATTCGTTATATGAAGTCACGACACTGTGCGTCGTCGTTGTAGTTTTATTTGTATATTTTATGTGTTATTCTTACGAGTTCAGAGCTCGTTAAATTACATAAACGAGGTGGCCAGGTAACAGGCTCATTTCTTGAAATTGTTCGTTCCCAAAAAATTTCACACGCTGCACACTGGTCTAAAAGTTTTTATTTCTGAAAATAAATCCTAGTTTGTGAACTACAAAAGATATTTTAACAAAAGTTCACAAAAAATCAAGAAAAAATCACTTATTTGTAGGGTTGCGTACCCTATTTATTTGGCTATTTGGCAGTAAGTATTTTATATTTTGTGATTATTTTAAAACAACGCCATCTGTTGCACAAAAGTGTTTAATATATACCGCTTTCAAAAATAACAGGTACCTTAAAGCATGGAGTACCTTTTCATCGGTAAAAAAATCTGCTCTTTTTCACTGCTTTTTCTTCAGGTTTTCTTGGAAATAAGATATTTTTGCAGGAAAAAAGTATCCTATATTGGAATCCGGATACAAAGGTACCTCCTCCTTTACGTGGTGCGAACACAAAGAAAGAATGACAGACAGACTGACTGACAGGAAATGAGTTATTATTTTATTATATATATAGATATAGAAATGTACTTTTGATAAAATTTTAAATCAAATAGAATGAAGGTTTATTCTGATATTTTGTTTCGTGCTTAATTAAGCCTGGCGAATACTAAATAAAACATTTATTTTTGATGGTTACTGTTATCAACTAAAATACTTGTAGTACAGAATACTTCACCCGATGCTACATATAATAAATATTACAGCTACAAAGAGGATCAACTACCGATACACAAACAACAGACATAGAAATGATAAACAAAAAAAGTTAAATAAAGCTTACAACGGACTACACTACAATTTATATCTATGTATTTTTCAATTATTTGTGATTTTTTTACACCCTTCACCACAGGTGGAATAGGTATAATGGGAAAGTATGTCATTCCGTTTGTAGTTTCCACAATACTCAGTTCCGATCCCATAAAGTATATATATTCTCCAATCTTATACATATTAAAGCCGATTTAACTATATCTATATGCACGTCTTTCCGCCCAAACGTACAAACAAACAGCCAGTAACGACCGTCTTCACCGAAAGGTATTACAACAGTGCTGGAGATATGTTTAAAATAAGGTGAACGCCTCTATTTTCTATGCTGTTATTTTCTGCATGTTACTATTGGAATATATTTGTTTTGTTGTATTGAAAACCTGAAAATAAAGAAAAAACTCTAGATTACCAAAGAATCAGAATTCAGAATATAAGATCCGACATGGGCGAATATAACACCCTCACACTCTTACTCGTTTAAATTATTTTTATTGTAATGGGTGATCCATTTCGAAGTACTTTTTTCAGTAGCTTTTTTTTGACAGATCACGTGTGAGTCGTGTCATGCTGTCATGTTATTTTTGTTTTGTATTGTTTGGCATTTCATAATGGAATAACTTACGCCTGAATCGCTTCGCTCTATGGGCTCTTGAAAAGTTCCAAGAAGATCCGACGTTTTCGAGGCAAATTTTGTTTAGCGATGAGGCTGGCACAATGGGTATGTAAACAAACAAAATTGCCGCATTTGGGACGAAGAGCAAGCTGAAGAGATTCAAGAGCTGCCACTTCATCAAGAAAATACAACGGCTTGGTGTGGTTTCCGAGGCGCTGGAATCATCGGTCCATATTTCTTTAAAAATGATGCCGGTGCGAACGTAACCGTCAATGGCGACCGTTATCGTGCTATGATAACGGACTATTTGATGCCTGAAATTGAAGCTCGCGATCTCGGCAACATTTGGTTTCAGCAAGACGGCGCCACTTCGCACACATCGTATCAATCAATGGATTTATTGATAGAACATTTCGGTGAGCACATAATTTCACGTTTTGGGCCGGTCAACATTTGATAGACATAATCTTCAAAGAATTAATGCCAAAGAATGTTCTTTCAAATTATAATAAACATTCTCCATTAAATATTAATTTTCTGTTTTTTTTTTTTTTTTTCTTTAAAAAAGTAGAGAACCTCGAAATAGATCAACTATACTTACGTTTTCTGGACCGCTTCTACCTTTCAATGTAGAGGTTTCTGCATGTGGTAAGCCATTTCTGACTATCTTCTGTTGTTATTTTGACTATTCGTTTATTATGGCTTGCAAGTTAGTCAGGTCTAGCCTTTAGAATTCTTTTTGGCATTCGGGTGTCTAATATCCGGACAACGAGCCCATTCCGCCCTAGTTTGGAGCGATTTACTTTAATTTGTAAGGGTTCTGAATCATTTCGTTCCTTATTTTGTATCCTTTGGTCTTTCCGGCTACTCTTCTCAAGTACTTCATTGGAAGTGCTTAAGTTAGGCTTTGCGTCTTCGACGTGAGTGCACTCAGCCATATGTAAGGGCGGGTGTGTACGGCTTATTTTGTTTTGGTAAACAATTCTCTTTATTCAGTAATTTGTTGCTAAGATCGTCGGTATTTTTAGGTCTTTGTTCAATTTTCCATCTTCCATAGCCCCACTGTTGCAGGAAATAATTCCAGATGTGTAAGGACGACAAAAACTTCATTGAATATCAAATAGATTACACTAAAATCAGCGCAAATATTTTTAGTATTAAATTTTATTTAGTGTTTTAGTCATAATTTTCCTGAAAATAACGAATAAAATTGATAGAAATATTGAAAATAAAAAAACCAGGACCTTAAGCCGACAGACTATTTAACCATTTCTATAATATAAAACAGTTTTTTTTTGTTTTCTTAAACAATTTATTACTCATTTTAAAAAAAAAATATTTTATCGGCTCAACAGCAGTAGTTAGAATATACGAACTTAAGCCTACCAAGAAAACCTAATTTGTTACATAAGTAAACGCCATCGTTACATACTACTTAGGTAATATCTGTTGAAAAAGTATATATATATATATATATTTAACCAACCAATTAAATTAAAATTAATGCAAGAAGTTTTCTCACAGTTGCATTTCATGATACATTATCGACTCAATGTAATTAAAAATTATTCAATTAATATAATTAAATAGTTCGCCTCACAAATATTATGCAAAATATTGATTTCAAAAATTTTTATAATTTTAGTTTACAAGAAACTTAATAAACTGAAGTTTTTTAATACAAAATACCGAACAAAATTTAAAATTTTTTGAAATTTGTACACTTCGTAGCACAAAAACTTAAAGTTATAAACTCTTTGATGATACATTTTTGCAAATGTATCATTTTATATCATCAAAATTATTTATTCATATGAATTGTAGATAAATTGAGTTACTACATGGAACTTCCTGTCTGTTCGTCTGTTTCTTGGTTTGACATACTGTCGGTATGCAAGTCTTCTTCAGCATGATTATGAATATATTTAGAGGATAATATTTGTACTGGAGAATGTGTGTTTGTATGTGTGAATGTGCAATAGTTTTATAAACATACATATATGTATTACATTTTTATGTAAATATAAATAATTTTACTGCAACCATTATAACCGTAATATTTGGAACATGCAAACAATTTACTAGACGTTGATATTTGTATACATGTTAGACTGGATGTACCCTGTCGGAAACTCGCTTAACTAAAAATGAACTTTAAGGTAATTATTTCGCTGACTGACACTTGGATTACTTTGCAATGAAAACAACTAACTATTTTAACATTGCTATGTCCTAGGCCGGTAGTCAATTGTCCGACTCTGCATTACTTTGCAACTAACTTAAAGTTAATTTTCTTAAAGTTAGCTTTCAGTTCACTTTCTGTAGCTAGCTGTAAACTAACTACTTTTCCGTTGGCTATAAGTGAGTTTTTTTAAATTAACTATAAGTTAGTTAGATTTAAGTCAACTAAAAGGTAATAGTTCAGACGTTAGCTGAAATCTTACTTTTTGTAGCTAGCTGCAACCTAACTATTATTTAGTTATTTTTATTTTTCAAAGTTAAAATTACTCAAAAATTTAAAAAAAAAAATTTGGAATAAATTTTATTTTGAAAAACTAACTAAATAACTAGCTACAAAAAGTTAGTTTTCAGCTAACGTCCAAACTAAAGTAACATTTATTAAAAACATAAATATACAAAATATTTGATTATTTCAAAAAATGTAAAAACACAAAATTTTAATTTTTAAAAAGCCTTAAAGGCCTGGGCACACAGAATCCGTCAAACGTTATTCGTCGTATTTTTCAACTGACAAGTTGAAATACAAGTTTTGTTATGAGTGTTGTCACAATCAGTAAATCTCCGTCAACACAAAGTACGAAAGTTGGGCAACTTTTATCTTTTGACGTACGTTAATTAGTTTGTCAGCTATCAATTGATTTTTGAGTTGCAGCAAAAGTAAAACATATACAACAAAATAAAGAAATTAAATAAAGTAAAATGGAAAAAAAAAATTTAAGTGTTTAATTTCCTGATTTAATATCCGTCAACAAAGCACTCATTGTGTCAACCTCGACCGTCCTTACCCCCCGACTCCGTTAGACATTAACATGCCTTAACAAAAGTCAAACTTAATATAAAAAAAATCATTTGTAATAATGGTTGGTTTTTTTTTTCAACAACACTTTTTTTATTATTTTACATAAATAATAACCCCTTTAAACTTTTTTATTTTTAAACTTTAAACCTACTTTATTATTTATGAAAAAAATTTTCAGTCTTACCTGCGAGAATATTTACTAATAAAAACTCTAAGCTGTTAACTGAAGTCGACGGCGTCAACAACTAGTCGGTGACAGTGGCCGGCAGCTGTATTAATGTAATAGTAACAAATTTAAAATAATTTTAATTTAGGAATTGAGTAGATTAAAATAAAATATGTATGTACATAAATGTCCTAATTTCACAAAAATTATTAAGAAACATATATGTGTATAGAATAAATTTTCCAACACTACGATTACTTTTACTTATTTCATTGGAGATTATTATCGGTTAATATAAAAATTATAATATAGTTCTTATCATATAATTGTTATACTATTATTATATAATTATTAATTTTGATACATTATCCTTTACTTGTAATATAGAAATAAAACTAAAATGTGTACGTACGCAAGTGCACTTTATTCCGACGGCTTAGCCGAGGTTACTAAGTAAATAAAGCCTTGAAGGCGTTTCAATGCTAATCAACTTGGACTTCTTTCAAAAGAAAAATAAGAAGCAAAATGGGAAAAAACAACGGCTAACCAAACACAACAAATTTACTGTGCAGAATATATACTTCAGTTAACGAAAATTTTTCATTGCATAGTAGTTGGCTTAAAATTAGTCCATAAAAGTTAACTTAAAGTTAGTGTTTTTTGTACTCAGCTACTTATTGTCCGACAGGGTATGTCTATCTACTTCAGTATGCAGCTGAATGAACATTCTGAGGCACACGCATACAAATACACACACACATTCAAATTTACAAAAAATTTCCAGTGGTAAAAGGAACGAGTAAAGAGGCCTTGTGAAAGGCCTTATTTAGCTATTCGTATTTTATACTCATAGTATACGATGTCGTTGCCGACCTTCATTTTAAATACCTTCTAGAGGCCAACATCAGCAATTCTTATTAAGGGCCTACATCAAAGGATTTTTTAAAGCTAGAAGTAGTAAGCCTTTAAAGGCTTACTTCAGCAGGTCTAAGGTAGAGCTGGCAAACAATGGATACCAGTACTATAGTTGATATTTGCGATGCTAAAGATAGTATCATACAACCGATATTTCTGTAGTTCTGTGTCGATTGGACTATCGATGGTTTTCTATTCAACGAATATCTATAGAGTATAGACGATAAAGTATATATAGCGATGTCCATCTATCCGCCCGTGTTCGGGTTGCAAACAATTTGGGCAAGTTATCAGAACATGCACAAAAAATTTAAGCCCAGCAATCTTTCAGCTATAGTTTGGAATAGTTGGCTATTGCAATTTAGATACATTGGTCTATAAAAAATTGCGTTATGGTTAAAAAGAGGCGACCGTCTCTATTTTCTTTACGTTTTTTCTATATAGTGGTTGTCATAAGTCATGTGGGAGCGCCAGAATGATATAGATTAAAAACAGGCGTATTTAACCAGTAATCGCGATTCTACTACAAATGAATTTTGCGACTACTCTTACTGTTAAACTTCGTATATACGTGAACTAAAAAGAAATATGAAGTAATAAGTTATGGTAAACAAATGAGCTCAAGTTAACTAATGAGATAAATTGAACTAAGAAGCTGAACTCAACTAAGTAGCTGATACAAGTTTAGCTGCTCAGCTTTCTTAGGTCGGTATAGTAATTACTTCGTTCATGCCAAGTCTAGAATATATCGGGTGGTTAAATTTTAAGGGACAATGTTGAATTTGAACCATTTAATTTGACATTTCTCAATTTCAGACTAACTCAATTTGATGAGGCATATTTTCACCGCAGTGGACTTGATTATGTAATCAACAAAGTTTTAATTACTGTTTGTAAATTTGCAGTGTATGCCTCTTACAGTTCAAGAATAAACACATATGACGTGAATAACACGTCTCTATCGGAACACCCTATAAGTTTTTGTATTTTTTGCTAAAGCGGCATCAGTTATACATCTTCTGTCAAAATTTCAAGAATCTACTACTTACGGTTCCAGAGATAAAAGGCCTGACAGACGGACAGAAATTGTAGCGAAAACAGTTTTTACCCTTTGGGTACGGAACCCTAAAAAACACTCCAAACGCAACTGTTAAAATAAATTGTTTTGCTTCTAAAATATTTCATATAATGAAATTTTTTAGAAGCGGTTTTCAAGGTATTTTGCAAGGCAGGTTCGAATACATAGCGGATCTTATAAAATGTCTCAGCAAGATTTTAATCAGGCCTGATTAGTGTATGTCTTATAATTTTCACCGCTTGGCTGCCATACAATAGTTTATTGCTTAATACTGATGTTGAGATTATTGCCTTGATTGCTTTAACAACTTGTATCTAAGGAGCTGTGTGCATTTAATATTATTTATATGTATAGTGTTAGCAAATAAATTTTTCACACAATAGATGCACTCGACAAAGGATATATCTGACTTGTAAACAATTTAAGAGGACTTGGCTTGCACAACATTTGAACTACATCCAAATTAATACTTGTAAACGAAAAACCTGAAAAATATAACATATATTTCTGCTTGCCTATGGGTTTACTTACCTCTACATATTATTACTACTTTGTCGTATATGTGTATACTTATATAAATACGAACCATACAATAAATAAGCCCATATGTAGACAGAAATGAACTCGTATGAAGATATTTTGTCAATTTGTTTTTATAAAATAGTAACTCATTTCTTGTTTGTCTTTCTTTACTGGTGTTCGCATCACGTGATTTTAACAAAATTTTGTGAGAAGGAACCTTAGTATCCTAATTCCAATACCAATTTTATTAAGGTAAAGGATAGTTTAAGGCATCTTTTATTTTTGAAAGCGGTACATTTTAAGCAATCTTGCGCATCAGATGACGCTGTGTTAAAATAATGGGTAACTCAATTCCTGTCTGTCTTTTACAGAGCTTTACAATAATTCGATTTATTTAACCGACTTAAAGGTACTTTATACTTTAAGGCAGCTTTTGTTTTTGAAAGCTGTTTTAAAATAACGACAAAATGAATTGAAAGCTGGATATTTTATTTTATTTTATTTATAGATAGCACTGTTTTAAAATAATAACAAAATATGAATTACTTACTGCCAAAGAGTCAATGGAACGAAATTTATATTTTTAGAATTTTAAATAAATTTTAGAATTTTGTCTAGGGTACCTTTATATAAAGTAAACACGTATACGTGAAGCACTGTAAAAGTAAGAGTCTTTAAATTAGTTTGGTTGCTTAAATAGATGATGCTTACAACTAAAACACTACCCTAAGTAGATCGATACAAAGAGTGCTGATGACGGACGTAGCTGTCTAGAAAATCTGCATTCTCCTCTGTTGGTGTCTAAAAATTTAATTTTCCCAATTTTTCTTTAATGTTTGTAATTAATTTGTAATTTAAATTATTCTTTCTTAGAGAGAATAAAAACAAACTTAAGCCTGCCTACATGCTTCATATGTATGTAATATAAATAGTTCGACGAATAAAATTTCGCAATTAATTAAATTAATTTCTAACTGAAATTTCCTAAAATCTGTAATTTTTGCAGAAAATGCGTTTGTATAGAAAGTTAACCGGTAAAGAAAATGACGATCGAACGTTTAATGGGATATTTATTTAAAAATAAATATTTAAATATTAATTAATTATTTTTTATAATTGCCATGGCATGCATACATTTAGCATAATAAAAATGATACAAATTCTTTGGGTTAATTCCCTATTCTGGATTCACTCACATGAGAGTGAATCACCTTAAACTTGTTTTATTGTGTGACAAAGTCTTCAAAACAGACAGACATACATACATATACATACCAGTGTTGGGATTTATGGTACAATTGTAACAAATTTAGCACAATCGACATATCCGTGGTACAGTGGTACACTTCATGCTTTTTTGGTACAATCTATACAGATAATAAAGTAGTACCTCATTTCCGTCCGTCTGCTTTTCATTTACGTTCGCATCACGTAAACACTACTTGGTGGATTTTAACAAAATTTTGTGAGGAGGTACCTAAGTATCCTGGTCCCAATATAGGATAATTTTTTTCCGCAAAAATATCTTATTTCCAGGAGAAAGTGGAGAAAAAACAAAGAAAGTACGCAGTTGAACTAAGCGGATATCAATACTTTATTTTTTATAAAGTAAAAAAATACATAAACTGATATGTAGCATATCTTAGGGAGGAACTAAGTACTGCTTAGTACAGCACGGCACCTTTAATTTTTGATATTGAAATACAGATGGCCCTAAAAAAAATAAACTACTTACTGCCAAATAGCCAATTGAATAAAATTTGTATTTGTTTTAAGTCGCGTACGTGTTGTATAATTTGGTTATTTAGTGAAATACATACCTACTTAGGTAATTACCCCTGAAGGAAATTTGGAGCAATTGCCCCCATGTCACCACTTTTGTGGTCTATTATGGTGACTCTTTCGCGACATTGTCAACAAATCGTCTACATTTTTATATTTGAAAAAAATATGTTTATTTTAAATATTCAAAAAATCAATATAAATTGTGTTTCAAATCATCAAAAAACACCTTACTGGACATTATGGCGGAGTGTAAAGTTTGGCTAGACAGAATTGTTAAGTAAAATATGATTGCTACAAACCTTATTTTTCCCAAGTAGGATTGAGTAAAAATTAAAAATTAAAAAAATTAGCCATTAGAAAAAAAAGAGATTGCGTGATTATCCATATGTGTTTAAAGTTTTAATAGGTAAACAGTTTGTTGTTTGTTTTAAGTTTTGTAATATTTTGACAATTATTTTTTTTTTTTCATAATATTTAGATGTTATTTCAACATTTAGTGAATTTTTGGATAAAACGCTTCGAGCAGCATTTCAGCGGCAAAAAAGGAAACTTTTTAAACAAATAGTTCGAGACAAAGCAAAATCAAACGGAAAACAAATGGATGAAGACACTTCAAACAAAGATTAATTTTTAACATTTTTTTAACTGAAATTATTTATAATCATACTCTTAACAATCTTATTGAATTGTTCGTAATAATTAATTTTAACTTTTTTAACTTATTTAATATTATGCTAATTACCCATAACGTTTTATAATAAAAATGCAATTTATTTGTTGGGGGAAAAGAGCTAGTCCCTACGTATTTTACTGGTTGCTCAGGCCAGATCATCAGGAAACCTTTTTCCTAATTTTAACTTAAATTTTTTATAATCATAGTCTTGAATTGTTCATATTAACATACGAAAAATTAAAATTTTGAATTTTATGTTAGAAAACTGTTATGAATTAGTACTTTTTAGTCATTTATTTATTTTTTAATAAACCCACAAAAGTTAAGAAAATATTAATTTTCATTGTACAATCTATTTCAGAAAAGTACCAAAAGTGTAGACTAGAATTACTAAAATGTACTAGTGAATCACTAGTTCCAATGTCTACATATGGTCCCAAAAGAACTACCTAGTCAATAGTACCAATGTCAGTAGTGGAATTTCAATGACATGCACATGTTTAATGTCTATAGTAAATAGCATTGTCTGGGGTATAATGACACTAGTACTGGTGACTGTGTCAATAGTAAGTCAGTACAGATTCACTATTGACATTTCCTGCAGGGACATTATTTTTGTTATTTAGCGTTAATTTTTAAAATTTGGTAAGAATACCACGACTTGATTGTGGCTATAAAATTCTGTTATTGTTAGTTTCTTCTTAGTTTAGTTGAATTTTTTTATATAAGTAAGTCTTACAATAGGTGCAGAATACTTTCAAAGCAAAATCGAGCAAAATATTATTAAACAGAGTTTGAACGTGCATTGCCTCAATCAGTTTCCGGTAGCATTCAGCTGATATTCTTTCTAGTGAAAAAATGTAAGGTCGCTTTTATTTATTAGATGGCTGTTTAATCGTTTTTTCAAATAACTGAAGGCTTACTCTATCGGCTTAATATTCGGTGGCTTTGGTAATATCTTTGGCATTGGTTGAAAATTATAGTATAACCAGCTCCTAATATTGCAAACCTGTTATAATAATATTTTTCAAAATAATTCTTAGTAAATTAGCAACACAAAAACAGAAATTCAAGAAATCAAGGTCAATTATCACCACTTTAAAATACCCTAGTATAAAAGTATTGATTTGTCCTATTTTAATGACGAACTGCTATGTATGTTTTATTCATTGTTGGTACAATTGATGCTGATTTGGTGCAATTTTATCATAGAAGCGGTACAATTTGTCTGATTGTCTGATCCCAATACTGATACATACATATATAAAGCGGTGGAGAATAGAGTTTAGTTTAAGATTAACAAACAAACACATTAGACCCGAGATGCTTAAAACTACACATTGCAATCAATAAACAAAAGAAAATTGTTTACGTTCCACTTGCATGAACAATTCAGTATATTGCTTTGTCTGTTTATTTGTCAGTACACTGTTCTGTCCATATCTCAATTTGTCTATATATTTTTATTCATAACCTAACTATCTAAGTTGGCTTAGTCACACCATCCATCCGTAGAAATGTTCGTAAATAAGGTTTGTGTATCTCTATATAAAAAAACACTGTTTTATACACTCATGCATGCATAGCTAAGAGTAAAATCACTTGCAACTAAAGGTATAGTGCTTACATCCATATGCTACACATGTCGACAACAAGCGGACTCTATATACTCTAGTTTATACCCATATACTACACATGGTTACTCATAAGACAGATTAAACATCTTAAAAGTTAAAAAAAACTCTAAGTTGCAACAGTAAGTCATTGTAACAACACGACAACTTCATGCCTGCATTTGTTTGTGTGTCAGTACTTCGCCTTGCCATCGTATGCGGGCAACAAAGAAAAAACTTAAAAGTAGTGTGCAAAGTTTAATATTGGCACGCGTACATTTTAAACAGCTAAGAGTGTACAAGTACAACTGCAGATTGACAGTTTTAAAATATTTAAGTTTCTGGTAGCAAGTATGTCTTGCTATGTACTTTTAGATGGAAAATAAAAAAATATACTCTGCACGGTCAGAAGCTAAAATGTATTAAATCATATAATAAGCTAAATGTATAATTTTAAAATTTTTAATTTTTGCTAAATTTCAAGTGTCTGTCGATAACGTTTGCATAATAAACCCAAATTTCTACATTTCTTAGCGGTTAAATAACCAGAAAAATCAGAAAACGAGATTTTTTTATTAATGGAAGCGCTTCAACTCATAGTTTCAGATCCGCACAAAAACATAAAAGTTAAAACAAGGAAAATTGCCTATGCAAAAATTTCGACCCTTCAAGGTACTGAGATAAAAATGGAAACCAATTCTTGCTTGGTCGAACACCCATCACTATACGACTAATTGTATTGTATTAAGCGAGGACATCGTTTTCTTTTGATCTCAGTACTTTAAACCGATGAAATTTCTGGATAGCAGCTTTGCCTTATTTATAAAATTATGTGTTTAATGCCCTTTTCCAAAAAAAAATAGAATCTACTTTAAGTCTACTTTATTTCAAATTTTATATAAACATTTTGTCTTAAACTATTGGGTGGTTAAGTTTTAAGGGATGTTGATGAATATAAACCACACCTAAACGTCAACTTACACAATCGAGCAACGCGTTAAAATTATTCAGGCTTATTATGAAAATAGGCGTTCAAATTAAAATGCATATCGTGAACTTAGTGATTTTTTCGGTCCAAGTGCGCATACAATCGGAAAATCGTGCAAAAATTTGAGCAAACCGGGTCTGTAGGAGATGTGAAAACACCAGTGCATGCTCGTACAGTTCGTACTGCAGAAAATGCTGCTGCTGTTCGCGATAGTGTGGCTAAAGATGAACATTATGCATAAAGACTTGCATTTACACGCTTACAAGGTGCAATTAACTCAAGTAATGAGCAAAGGCCCCCAACTAAAAAAAGTGGTTAAAATGAAAACACATTGGTTTGCAAAATATTTAGCAAAGTGACACAAACCTACCTTGTTGAAAGCTGATATGCTACTGATTTAAAATTTTTACATGTTTTGTTCTCTGTGAGATTCTCGTTGAGATTGTGTATGTGGTCACAGACCCTTAGGGGTTTGCGTGAGGGCTCTTGGTAATGAGGCACATTTTCGCCTCAGTGGATTCGTCAATAAGCAGAATTGCCGCATTTGGGCGAATGATAATCCAAGAGTGATTGTCGAAAAACCAATGCACCCACAAAGAGTGACTGTTTGGTGCGGTTTATAGGCTGGCGGCATCATCGAGCCGTATTTTTTCCAAAATGAGGCGGGTCAGACAGTTACTGTGAATGATGTTCGCTATCGTGAGTTAATAACGAACTTTTTATGGCCTGAATTGGAAGATATGGATGTGGACGATATGTGGTTTCACCAGGACGGTGCCAATTGCCACACAGCTAATGAAACAATGGCTCTTTTGCGCGACAAATTCAATCGCCGTGTTATCTCACGTAGTGGCGATGTCAATTGGCCGCCAAGATCATGTGATTTGACACCGTTGGACTTCTTTCTTTGGGGTTATTTGCAAGAAAATATGTACGTCGATAAGCCAGCAACAATTCAAGAGCTAAGGGATGTGAAACAAGATTAACGTGGGCACCTGCCGGTTGGCCTAATCCCAAGGTGGTCTTATCACCGAGTGAAATGCAAGCGTAGACTAGCGCCTCCATTGTGTAGTATAACAACACTTTGTGTGCTATACAGTCACAATGAGTAGCAATTTATATAATATGGCAAGCCTAAAAGGCAAGTCTAGATTCCATATTATAGCATCTTGCTTACCATTGACCATACCTACATTAATCCATCTTAAACAACAGCCACCACGTGTACCCCCGAAGGGGACCTCACCAACAACCGGTCACAGAGAGGATAGGCTCTTTGTGGGGCTACCTATTCCCGTGGTACCAGTCCTTTGGGCACTGGCCGGGCCTCAAAGAGGACCCGTGCTTTAAAACAACAGACCTTTTTTTCAGATTTAGGTTCTAGGAACCCTAGCGTCTGATGTCCCTATTTTCCCATGAGCACTGCGCATCAGAATGTACTGCAATGACAATTGGAACCGCCGGGGGGAAAACTAGGGAATGAAATAATTCGGCACAGTAACGGCATAGAACCTCAATTATACCTCAGCGTCAGCGAAAATTTGGAGCAAGGGATGGAGGTGTGCAGGCGAGGTCGCGGCGGCCATTTGGCCGATATTTTGTTCTATATATAATTAAACCATACCAATATTATCAATATAAAAAGAAATAACAATAATTTCCCAAATAATTTGTGTTTTATTCAAAACCAACATCGGCCCTTAAAATTTAACCACCCTTTATTTAAGAAGGAATATATTTATTACATTTTTATTTTTTCTTTGCTTTATAATTGAAAGCAGCCTTAATAACATCTGGACAAATACTTATAAATGATTAACCGACAGCATTTGTTTGGTGTGTATGTGTTTGCTTAAAGTTGGAGGTTTTGCGTAAATGCATCAGAACTACAGCTATTCACGACTCAAGAAACGTTTTTATGAGGCAATCCCGAGCATAAAATTAAAAACAATAACAAAAACTCCAAAGTAACCTCAAACACAACAGCTAAAATTGATTCGTCATACGCTTATTTTAAAAGTAGTTGCAATTACTTTATTGTATGTTGTTACAACTAACCAGCAACCAAAGTCAATTTGTTGTTCAGTTTATATCCACATACAAATAAACTCCACCGCTGCCATATAAACACTGCTTTTGTCTTGTGTTTTAAGACGTATTTTTCTTCTAATATGTCACTGCTTCTTGTTATTTGACGTACTTGTTGCACATTCATATACGAGGGCAGTTTGTTAATTGCATAATACTCAGCATTTCCATCGCAGTGACGTTCAATGTAATACAACTCCTTATCTACTTATCTACCTTATCTACTAGTGGACTACTGTCGAAGGTTTACCAAGCTGTGACTATTAATTTGTTTTTGGCAGCTTTGGACAGGTTTAATATTGATTGACGAGCTGCACGCCATCCACCAAACTCTCCAGAATTAGCGCCATATCTGAAGAAATGACTGGGTGGCAAAAGATTTGTGTTCACCGTAGCGGTCATTATTAAAACAATTTACTTTTAGGACGCTGTGAAATCTAATTGCTTGGACGCTGGACAAAATGTATAAAGCTAAAGGTAATAAAAAAATAAAACTGTTTTTTAAGAGATTATAGTTATCTTTTCGGGCTGTTATGGTCAGTTATTTGTTTCCAAATATGTGTAAATAATAAAATCAAATCATTTTACCATTTTTCCCAACGTTCAGTTTGTTGTTTGCAAACTTCTTCAGAAGAATATTTTATTATAAAATCTAGCAAAAGAATAATTACATGTGTAATTTAATTAAAGTAAAGTAACATCGCAGATGTACGTACTTGCGATTATGTCATCAGCAGTATAAAAGAATTTTCATATTTAGTTTATTTAGTATCTAAAAAACTGGACTTTCATAGCACAGAATTAAGTAATAAATAAATAAATAAAACAATAAAAAACTTGTATAATACAAACACAGAATCAGAAGTCAATCTTAAAGCTAATACCACAGAACTTCAACTAATAAAAATAACTACATTATTGCGGTGGAGTATTGTAGTTTAGTTTTTATGTGTAAATTTTACTTTCGGAATACCCTATAAGTTTTAGTATTTGTTGCTACAGTTATACACCTTCTGTGAAAATATTAAGAGTCTACCTATTACGTTTTCAGATATAGAAGGAGCTAACAGACAGACAGACATTGTAGCAAAAACAACAGGGTTACGTCTTTACACTTTGGGTACGGAACTCTAAAAACTAAAGAATAAAATTTATGTCAAAATAAGAAACTCTTTTACTCCTTTCTTTTTGTTTGATACGACAATTTTCAATTTTATACCAAATGAATAAAAGTTAAACGCGAACGTTGCAAAAATACTGAAAACAGATAAAGTTTAAACAAATTCAGATTAAAAGTGGGAGAAGCATTACTCACACTATTGTAATTTCATTTAGAGTTATCCACCACAGCAAAATAACACATAAATTAAAAAGTAAAAAAAAAAAACAAAAGCTGGTAAAAGTTGGAAATTTCATTCGCAATAATGCTTAAAGCACACAACACTTTGTCGCTAACTTTGTCGACATTTCTGTTGTAAAATATGCAAGAGACGTCACACACTGTGGCCGTGTAGTGTATTTAATGGTCTTAAATCAAGGAGGTTGCGGAGCTTCATGAAATTTTGCACACATTTATTTTAAATTTTTTAAGAATTTTATTTTTTTTTTTACAAAAATACGCCCACTTTTACGCCCACCTCCCATACAACTTAAATAGAAAATGTGGCATAACTTCCATGATTTTAAATATATTAACTAAATTTTCATAAAACGTTAATATTATAATAGTAGAATGATCTCCTGAAAATATGAATTTAATCCGCCCACTTTTACCCCCACCTCCCATACAAACAATATTTCAAAAATGCAATATGTTTATTTTTGGCAAAAATGCATATAAAATGTATTAAATGCTGTTTTGAAAATATGAAGAAAATCCGCCCACTGTAACACCCACCCCTCATACAATCCCAATATAAAAATTTTGTAAGTTTCACTCCATTTCATTTATTAACAACTTTTCCACATCTTCATGATAATCTAATTGTTTAAGCTTCAATTTCGTTCTAAATGAATTGATGTATGGGTCGGAGGATATCAACAAATGATGCATTACGTCTTCGTTAGGAGAATAGCGCCCAGTCTTGCGGGAGTGCTATAGCCTATAACGTCTATAATCTTTGTTCCTGGTTTCATCTAATAAATTTAAAATGTATGAAACAATTTGTATATTTAACCTACCTATAGGTAGAATGGCCTCAGATACAATTTTGCTACCATGTATCAAAACTTTATGCACTGTGATAGGCATGTAGTACCATCCATACAAATCAATGTACAATTTTTCCTTGTCTATACAATATATTTGGAATTTCTCAGCGTCTATTGCCTGACTGCAACTAATTATTTACTCCGGCTATGTCAGCTGTAATTTCAGGGTTTTCAAAAAATCGTCGAGATATATTCCCATTGTTTCTGGAAGCCATTCTTTGTTTAACCAAATCAACATTTATTATATTTATTATATAAAGTTTGCATTTAGATTTTTTTATTGTTTAGTCTACGTAAACAATGTACCGATATTACTTTGATAAATACTTTTGTGTACATTTGTTTTTCTAATCGGGACTCAAATTTAAGTTTTTTTTTTATATAGTACACATGCAATGAAATTTTCGTATTTCTCGATCCCAAATTGGCACCGGCTTCGTGTACGAGTAGCAATGAAAGAAAGAATGCACAGTTGTTTTTGCACGCGTAAAATACCACATAACGCATATTTTTTACTGTAATTTTTTGGTTTTTCATTGTTTTTTCAGCGGCGGGCAAATTGGGGCAGGTTTTTTTTTTTTAGTCTGTTAGCTGAGACTCTCAGCTATAATTTGGTATAGTACTCCATGTGTCGCACTGCTTCGCACACAACTAAAAGTCTAACGGAAAATCATAAATGTTTTTATTTTTGGTTTAATATACATTGTCAAAAGAAATTTTTTTTTCAATTTTTAATTTTTTTTTTTTAATTTACATATAATGCTTAATGTCCATTTTAATTGAAAAAATACTTATAAGGTACATTCGGTGTATAGTTTATAAGTAACAGGGTTTTGAATATGACATAGAAAACTATCACATTTGAGACTTGTTCACATACTTCAACTTTGCGCTGCTCGGGACAGAAAACCAATGGAGATATTTGCATGAAATTTTTCACACATGACCTCTAGATTGTTGTTAACCATCTGTGCAAAAATCATCAAAATCGGAGAGCAGGTCCAAATTGATTTATTGCCGCAGTGGCCACAGTGTGCGTCAGTATCGTTGTACTTGGCTTTGCTTAGTCTGGCTGTGTGCACAATGTGTGTCTTCGGCTCCCTTCACAAGCCCACAACTCCATTTACTGCAAATTACTATTGCAGCAATGCTCTGTTAGCCTTATTTTCTTCGCAATTTAATATGACTTTTAAAGAAACAGCTTTAAATGGACTTTAAAGCTGTTTCGATACAATAAATGAATATTTTTAGACCCTTTACCACAGTTGGAAAGGGTATATATAAGTTTGTCATTCCGTGTGTAATTTCTACAATTTTCATTTCCGACCCCATAAAGTATATATATTCTGGATCCTTATACATAGAGAAGTTGATTAAGCGATGTCCGTCTGTCCGTCTGTCCGTGTTAGTGTTGTAATGTCATTTGCCAAGGCACCAGAAGAGATACAAAAAATTTAAGCACACCAATCTGTCAGGCATAGTTTCGAAAATTTTGGTATTGCAATTCAGCAACATCGGATCATTCCTTTGGAGGCTGCGGGCCAAAAATCTCGCCCACGTATATTTTTTTTACGTTTTTTTTAATTTTTTTCGGCTTTAATGATTCTGTTTTGCCTTTTTTTGTCAAATAAATATTAGACTGCGACAGGTAGATCGCAAGGAGTACATACAGATCTGGGGGGATCAATAACCCCCTGCGAGGGACGATTTTTGTTTGTTTTTAGATTGGTAGGGTTTTTCTGCTTTGATTTGTATTAGTGAGCTTAATAGAGAGCAATACACATAGAGGTAGCCAATGGACCCACAGGGTACCCACTGATAAATAGGAGCAGTTAAAAGGACCCCATGTGTCAATATGAGGAAATTTTTTTTTTAAGGATTTTTTTGCTTTAGTCTGACCATTCTAACTCAATATAGATTGGAGAAAGGTCCAAAATTTAACAAAAAAATTTCAATCAAATTTTTAAAAAAAAATTTTTTAAAAGTTTTTTAAAAAAAATTTTAAAATTTCTTTTCAAAAATGTTTACAAAAAAGTTTACAAAGCATTTTCAAATAGATATTTTACAGAAAAATATTCGAAAAAAAAAATTTTTTTAAAAATTTTCCAAAAAATTTTCGAATAAAATTTTACAAAAAATTTTTAAAAAAATATTTTTACAAAAAATTTTTACACACAATTTTCGAAAAATTAAAACAAAAATTTCAATATTTTTTTGAAAATGAAAATCATGCCTGTAACATAACATATATTTAATATTAAGAATATACATATGTATGTATGTGTGTATATAGAGTAACATATTTTTTTAAATGCGTTTGATTTTTTAATATAGGATATCTCCGTTTTAAAACCTAGGTGCATTAAACACATAGACATCATCAGAATACCGACTACAAACTGTCAAAAATGAAACGTTGTGGCTGTCGTCAACTTAGGCTAATTTCTATTTTATTCAACAAAAGAAAATGTCACAAAATTGTAAATTGCAAATTCATATACAAACAAAAAGTTTTGGAGGAAATATTTATAATTTTTTGAAAAAGTTATTTAATTTTATAAAGCCAAAATAAATATTTCTACAACAATGTCAGAGTTTACAATGTAGCGTCGGCTTCAATATCATTAAGTAGCTGACAACACGGCGACAATTGTAGCAAACGGAATTTGTTTTCATTTGTCTTCTATTTCTTTAACTCGTGAATAATGATTTTTTCTTATACGACTTTATTTAAGTAAAGAGTCAACAATATGGATAATGCTGTACATGTCTGTATAAATAAAATCACTGTGGTGAAGGGTATAGAAGATTCGGCACGGCCGAATATAGCACTTTTACTTGTTTCTATTAACAGTTTTACAAAATGAAACGATGTTTTGGATTTTAAGAGCATGAAAAATATTCATAAAAATAAAAGGAAATCATACAAGGACTATTTACTAAATTTACTACAAATGAACTCAACCAGAACAATATCTTTATCCTCACTAATGCTCTAATAAATATTACAAGAGTAAAATATTAACATCAAACCATATAAAAAGAATCAAGAGGATTGCTTCAAGGAACTAAAACACAATTGATTGATTGAGACATACCTCGCCATTTTTGAAAAAAGGAAAAAAAATTCTTGCTGTTAGTAAACATTTCTACTTTAACAGCTAACAACTTAAGGAATTAAATATAATAAAGGAGAACTTAAGCCGCAGCTGCACCAGATTATAAAATTATCTATCCGATTTACTGCTGCATACTTTAAAGCATGTTTTATTTTTGAAAGCAATATATTTTAAACACTGTTGCGCAAAAGATGGCGCTGTTTTAAAATAATGACAAAATATAAATTACTTACTGCCAAATAGACAATTGAATAAAATTTGTATTTCATTTCTATTTTTACTTCGCATTATTAAAATATCTTACACACCTTTTACAGAGCTTTACAATAATATTAAGAATTTATATATAAATTTTAGAATTATTATTATAAAGCACTATAAAGGTAGGAGTTAAAATTTGGTGTCGATTACTTTCAAAGCAAAATCGAACAAAATATTGTCAGGACGCACACAACGTTTGTGGGCACAGTTAGTGTAAAATATAAATGAAGAATTCCGTAATAGGATCTTGTTGGAGCTAAGACGGCATATCATATGATTTCTTGCTTTTAATTTTGGATAAACAATTTGATACGAAAAGCTATAAGAAAGAAGGTGAGCAAATATTGGAGTTAAACGTATTCAGAATCTTGTTTGTCCTGATTTATTAATTGTCTCATAACAATGACAAAAAAGCTATAACCGCAAATGAAACAACAGTATCGGTGAACTTTTTTTAAAAAGACAACACTTGTCTGTCGAAAACACCCGGAGTTTTTGGCGGGGATCGAACTCATAATCGCCAGACTAATAGACTAGCGTTCTACCAATCAATTATGCTTTCTTTAAGCAAATCGTCCCAAAGAAAGCATAAATAGTCAAATATTGTAGTAAGGTTATAGCCTTATAGCAAGGAATTATATACATTGTCCACCTGGAAGAAGATGTAACAATAAATGAAAAGAATATTGGATATCAAATTTTCAACTACATATATTTACTCTTTTTCAACACCATTACCATTCATATTAATGTAGTAAAAGCCTAAGCCTGTTAGAGATTGAAATCAAAACGCAAAATAGGAGTGAAAAGCTCAACCACGATCTCGTAGCAATCTCCGAATAGAGTTGATTGTAATGTTCATAAGAGTCAATATTGTATGCTTACGCAAAGACGTAGAAGAGGGCGAAGAATCCAATCAGTGCCAGTAGGGTATCAATCTCTATTGACTCCGGGGTCATAATATCTTCTGTTGACATCTAATACGTTGACGTCAATGCTTCCAAGATATTTGTATGCACTAGTACCCAGGGTTTGCATGGAGACTTAAACTAAAAGATAATAATCTCGAGGTTGGGCGAGGACCTTCGGAGAGTAAATTGTGGGGTGCTTTTACTCTTTAACTGAAGCCACCATATCGTTCCGATAGCTGCCCTCAACTTGGGCCTTACAGAACCAATGGTCTTGTGATTTAACCACAGTGTGCTATTTTAGTTCACATAAAACGCTAATTTTGTTTATTAAGCACTTAATACATTAAGCTTTGTATTATATTAAAGTTTAGTATTGTAATCTCTTAATTTGATTTACAAAGCAAAGTATCCACAATAAAGGCATAAAAATATATTAAATTATGTTTCAACCTCCACCCTTATCGCCTTTTCACCTTATCCATATCTCCTTTTAATATTTATTTCTCATATAGTTTCACTTTTTAAGGGAGGTACCACGCCCTTTTTACAAATCCAGCCTGTGTTTCACCAAACTACGTATATTAATAATTGGTTAGATTAGGTTGCACGGGTCGACGGCTCCGTGTAGAGGGAAAAAACGACTCACTTGGGTCCCTTTGGTCCCGTTGTGACGCCCGAAAGAGGGATGAGCAGGAAGATACCTGCTGATCCATACTTTAGGTTTGGTGCAAAAACCGTCCAGAAAGCCGGATAAATGAATTTATCGTGTTAATATCGCAACCCGATAAGTCTGCAAGGTCTTGTAGTAACGGGCTGCCAAGCAGGGCCGGACAGTGGCAGAGGAGGTGCTTCACCGTCTCTTCTTCCTCCTCGTCCTGACAACTTCTGCAGAAGTCATTATACAGCATATTTAATCTCCTAGCATGTGCACCTATAGTGCAGTGTCCTGTCAGCACAGCCACTAGTGTGCCAATTTGTCCTCGAGGGGTTCTCAGTAGGGTTGCAGTACGTTTGCAATCATACTGAGGCTATAAAAGCCTCGAGATCATACAGGTGGGCTCGTACGACCATCTGGTTTGCGCAGCCCCCAGTAGTTCCTGCTGGAAATTATCTTTACAGCAATTTAGCGGAACGCCAACTAGTTGATCTATCTCCTGGTCCCTAAGGTAGGTTCCAGATCTAGCCAGTTCGTCCGCAGTAATTGGGTTAGTAGTTTAAAATTACAAAGATCTACTTATTATAGTTCTCAAGCTACTTTAAAAGGTGGGCATAAAAGTGGGTGGGGTCAATTTTTATTTCCGTAAAACCCTTATTTGATTTTATTTATATAGATTGACCCTACTCGTAGTCAAATAAAAGAGACGTAAAGCGGAAACGGAAATGTAGGTGTTTCTGTAGTTTTCTTTTTGGAGTTAGTCTCACAGAATGTGTGATCATTCCTTTGTCGTGCTCTTGTTTTTACACTTTAAAAAGAGCTGATAGGCATATTGGCTGTCGTCTGCTAAACAAAAAAGCGTTTTATTACTCAACACAGCCTCATTGAAGCTTCCTTAATTTAGTCCAGCGTCGTTTTAGTTTTTCTTTTTATTTCCTCAAAATAATAAGATTTCCCAAGGCCTTTAAAATAGGTGCTCGTTTTAATTATTACCTCTTTAAACAAAAACAGATATAACAAGTCGAAGTCATGGATTTTTTCCATACTGACTATAGACGTGTGCAAACGTGCATTGTTTTGATAAAACAGCACTTTTTCTTTACTAGATAAGGTCGTTTTTGCTTCAAATCAACACTGAATCTGTCCAAAAGTTCAGAAAAACGATGTAAAGAGACGCTACTCGTAGACGTACCTTAACCTTCTTTGATGCACGTTTTAGCCGAAAAAAACCCACAGTTGTGATAGTTCTTCTTTGGTCTATGGTAGATTGTGATGAATCTATATTTACAAAACGGCACAAAGACTTGATTGAATGTACCAGAAACTTCGTCAAACACTCCATTGAAGTGTTCAGACAGGTGCACTTATGGTCGATTATAAGACTCACCGAATTCATCATCCAAATACCTCTTTTAATCCAAATATTCATAAAAAATGGGATATAGCCTATATATAGACGCTTTCATTCTCATATCATTCAATATCGTTCTATCGAATAATCGACTATGTCTGTGTTTAATACCTCTATTGGTTAACGTTACGCCAAAGCCTACAAATCCACTACAAACTTGTTAACCATTAAAATTAATCATATATAGTCCCAATTTATCAAAGCTTCCTTTCGTTTTAATCATCTAACTAACTTTTTTCCATTTTCGTTTAAAGTGGCAATGTTGTCCGCTTTCAATGGCTGTCAAAAACCAGATAATTGCATATTCTCAATAACACATTACAAGTACTTGTAATTTAAATCAGGACTAAAGTCAATTACAACTAATTTTAATTTGTAATTAAAAAGTTTCAATTACACATTACATGTATTTCTAATTGGATATTTTCCATTACAAATTACAAGTAATTATAATTATAATGAGCCAATAATCATTACTTGAAAATTAACAAAATTCAATTATATTCTTAACAATTTTCCATTACATGTAATTATAATTGAATTTTTTTAATTACAATTACCAGTAATTGTAATTGGCACCTTTTGGCCAGTAAATAATAGCTAACTGGAGCTGTGTTGTATTGGCAGATTTTTCTGCGGTGGAAATAAAAGATAAAAAACTATCTGCCTGCCCGCGTAAGTAAATGAAAATGATACTCTTTAGTAGTAATGAGTACAAAATGATTTTATTATTTTTAAAATTGCTCTTGCACCTTAAATATTTAAGAGAAACTTAAGAGCAGCGAACTGTTGATATGATTGTTTGTCATGCGCTTTATGAATTGCTGAGAGTTACTTTTGTATATTTAATTATTTGCTCCTTTCCTTATTTTGCCACGCTGCCGTATTGACTGAAGTTGAAAGGGACCCGCTATGTCTTTGTACTCTAACTTTTGTTTTAAATCAAAAATTTTATTATATTTCTTTGTATTATAAACATGCTTGTGATATGTAATTTTGTGTAATTTTGTCCTGCTTGCTTAAGTGTGTTAATTGTTTTATAGTCGCTATTTCATGTATATTATAGTACGTGTGTTGTTGTAAATAATAATATTATTCTGTATGCCCTTTTTCTTATTCTTTTTCTTATATACTATTGTTCTATGTGTGAATGTTTCTTACCCTTAGCTGTTTTTATTCGATTTATTTCATTTAATATTTATATTGGAGCAATACTAATTAATTATTTTTTATATTAGATGAAAAGTTAAATTTCTAGTTTCTGACAACTCAGGTAAAAAACGAATATACAAGGTTTTTAAAATTCATTGTATTTTGAGCTAGAGAACGGGTTGAAATAAAAACGCATTTTTTATTAAAAAAAATAACGAATAACATTCTTTTTAATTACAATCACATCAATTTAGTTGTCTATCTGTTCATCCTGTAGATTATATATCTACAATAGCTCTATTCTAAAATTTTTTAAAGTATAAAGCGTAGTAGTGGAAAAAATTGATAGTTTATCTTCTATATAATAAAACAGTAACTCATTTTCGGTCTTTCTGTCTCCGTTTGCAACACATAAAAACTACTGGATGACTTTTAACAAAATGTTGTGAGCAGTATCCTGTAGTATCCTGATTCCAATATATAATACTTTTTTCAGAAAAAATATTTTATTTTCAAAGCAATAAATGTACGTACGTAATTTTACGGATTTAAAGGTACTTTAAGGCATATTTAATTTTTGAAAACGGGATATTTTAAAAACCGATGCGCAACAGATGGCGCTGTTTTAAAATCATGAAAAAATATGAATTACTTACTGCCAAATAGACAATTATATAAAATATGTATTTGATCTGTATTACATTATTTAAATATTCCTACTCTTAAAAATAAACCTTTGTTTCTCCGTCGTTAGCGTATACTTAATATTAATTACATATTTGTATTAATTGTTACTCATACGTACAATATTTTTTCAACTGAACCAAACAGGCAGGCGTGCTAGCGATATTTTGGTACTGTAAATTATTCAATAAGTATACGTTAGCACAGTGGTTTGAAAAAGCTTTATTTTGAAAATAAGTCCTGAACCACTAAAGATATCTTAAGGAAATTTTACAGATGCAAAGCTGGTGTGTTTCAAAATGATTTCTTTTAACAATATGTGTTAAACAAAATCCAGTAAATTAATGCATTACCGTATGTTCTTTTTATTTTCGAGGTTCGCTGCACAAATTTAATACTGTTGTAAAATTTTTGGCGGTAAAGTCGAAACTAGTCGATAAAATCCGCGGTTTTTTAATCCGAAAAATAAGCCTATAACAAAAATCAAACTTGTTTCTCTGGTTTATTTTGTTTATGTTGGCAATAAAGTTATTCACATGAACTTCGTTTAGTTATATACGTACGCATCACGTAAAAACTACCTGTACCTGTAGTATCCAGTATTATCCTGATTCCAATATATAATACTTTTTTCAGCAAAAATATCTTATTTCCAAGAGAATGTGGAAAAAAGCAACGAAAGTACGTACGCAATTTTACGGATTTAAAGGTACTGCATACTTTAAGGCATCTTTAATTTTTGAAAGCGGGACATTTTACACACGGTCGCGCAATAGATGGCACTGTTTTAAAATAATCACAAAATATGAATTACTTACTGCCAAATAGCCAATTGGATAAAATTTGTATTTGACGACCTAGATGAAACCAAAAGTGATCGATGGAATTTTGATAAGGCGTCTTAGAGGAGTTTTTCGTTTTTTTGTGTTATACAAAAGCCATTCTTTAACTATTAGACCTATATATTTCGGGTCACTATCCTCTTAAAATATAAAGGTGTCTCCTAATCCTAACTGCGAAGCACTGTCTTTAAAAATTACTATTAAAAATATTGCGGTATAAATATTTGTCCATGTTTCCATTGATAAAAACAAGTTCTCCCACTCCTGATGATGACAAGCATTCCCAAACTAAAACCTAATCACCTCTATGATTAACAATACCGGACATGTTTTTTAATTCGAGATCGGAAATTGGCCTTAGCCACAATTTAACACGTCCAGCAGATCCGTAAATGATTGTTTTAGCCTCGTCAGACAAAATACAGTATTTCAGAACGTTTTCGATTGATTTATATTCTGTTTTATATACTGTTTGACGATTTATATACTGTTTAACGAAATCCACTATCTTTTGCTGGGTCTCTGTGCTTATAAATGGGTTTTGTCTAATACTTCGACCATTGTATCCGGTTTTTTTTTATAATAAGCGGCTTTTAGTTTCTGGATTGCAGCATTTCCCAATTACGTTTTTAATTTCCCTTTGCATTTTTTGGCGCACTTTTTGGGATCTGCCTTTAACTTATGTACAATTTCGTACTTGTTTCTTGATTAGTAAACATTTGGGGACGACCCAAACAAGGTTTGTTTTTTTGTTAAATCTTCAGAATTGGACTTTTCTATAATATTTTTCATAGCTGCACCACTTTTGTTCACAATGCTAGCTATTTTTCTTTGTAAGTTATTTGCTTTGTATAATTTTATATTTGCGTCCTTGAAATCCTTGGATAGCTCCATTCCTCGTGGTGCCATTATAATCAAAATTGAATTTAATTACTTAATAAGTTTTTTTTTTTGGTTTTGTCACTTATTTAGATTGGTTTTATTCTATAAAAATATAATCTTTCTTCTTAAATGTTAACTGGCAGAATAATAATAAATGATCATTGCATACTTACTTTTGTGATCATGAAATTAACGGTTTCTCGGAAAATTATTTAAATAAAATAACAGGATCAGTCGTAATAGTTATAAATATTGTTTTTGCTATCTAGACAGTAACAATACTCTAAAACGCTTTTGTTGAAAATTAGGTCGATAATAGTAGGCAACACTTTACCGAATATTTTCGACTTAAAATTAGACATTTATACTTTTAAACGTTTTGTTGAATTTTATGTGTGTAATTATTATGTGTAATTATTTTACACAGTTTGTGCTTGACTTTTTTCCTTTTCATTTTCAAAATTTTTAAAAATACCTAAAACATATCTACATTTGTATGCACATATGTATGTATGTATGTGTTTGATTATTTTTTTTTATATTTTTCAAACTTAAACACTTTACAAAATATTATTAGAAATTAAATTAAAATTAAAATTTATTTTGTGTCCATTTTATCAGATTCTCTTTTTTCCAGATTTTTTCACTCCTCTGATTGTTTAATACTTAAATAGGCAGGGCCAGTTTGTTGTATTTGAACAAGTCGATAATCATCTTTTAGCGTTGCTGGGTGGTAGTGGAACTTTAACTGTTAGAATACCATCCGATGATATATTAGAGACAACATCTTTGGGATCATAGCCTTTGGGCAATGAATATTTACGTATGTGTCTTTGCATTAAGCCATGTTCATATTTTCACTCAGGCAGTTAATGCCTATATTAACTGTGGTACTTCCTTTGGAAAGGGATAGTAGTAGATAAGACAGATGGTTAGTGTGATAGTAAAGCTTCGATTCTGGCAACACTGCAATTGCACGTTATGATTATTTTTAGAACAGTATTGCAGCGCCTTTAGTGTTATTTAGGCGAATTAGTTTGAAGCTAGCATAGCCAATTTATAATTATTTTACTTCGCCGGCGATTTAGTGCTATGTGGTAATACCGGCGAAGGAGGGCGCTGTGATATGCATTATTATAAAGAAAAATGAATACATATCAGAAAAATTTATGTTGCCGTGGCTGAGTATTGAACTCGTAACCATTGCTTAGTAGTCAACGTGCTAACCACTCAAGCTACAGCACCCTCATTCACATTTCTCATGCTTGTCTTTAACGACAACACCGCGATCAATGGTCTTTACATTTAATTGATTAATCGTTCATTGTAAAACATCCGTACAAACTTGGAAACCATCTTTCCCAACATGTGGAATAAGTTCAGATTTTAACCAGTGATCCAGGACTGATGAGGACGGTATATGACTGCCAAAAATTATCTTCAAACAGCTGTTCCACATCGCTTACGGCATAAAATTCAATCATCAATGATCCCCAGAAAAATTTTGTTGTAGTAATTTTCCTTTAACTTTAAAGCACCAGCCTTTCTTTACCTTACATATTACAAAAACTTTTAACAGTTTTTATAATATTACACATTCATATCTACATATGTACATACATATATAAAACTGTTTATGTAGTATCCATTGGGCCAACTGAAAGGAAGAAGTCATTATTAGTGTTTATAAAATACATTAAACTCCAAAATTTTACCTTTAATAATTGTTACATCTTTGATAGCTTGTTTTAATAATTTTCAGTCTTTTTAGACAGATACATATGTTTAATATTAAATATTTTGATGTTATTTAAGGCCATGATTCACTATCATACTCAGTCGTACGATCTGTCAAAAAATGCATGTGTGTTCAAAATGTATAATAGTGTGGCTTAGAAATGTATGTGTGTGACACACTTTTTGACAAGTCATACGATTTGATAATCTTTTGAAAAAATTCATTAAATATTGTTTTTCCATGCGATCAAAGTTGCAAAAACTTGATTTGTATAATAATAGTGTCGCATCTACAACGCCATTTTTAAACGATTTTTAAAGTAGGACAGAATTCTGTCAGATTTTTTGGTTGATTAAACCGTACGATTGTGTAGGATAGCGAAGCCTATCCTTTAGACATATCGGGATGTTTTTAAGCATAATTTGCTTAAAAATATTTAATATTTTTATATTTTTGCGTAAAATAAGAAAAATTATATTTTTTTGTTACAAAATCGATATAATATTAGACAACAAGTTTTTTTCAACAAAGATTTAGACACTATATGATCCTAAATTTTAAGCAATATTTTAGAGTGAAGTTAAGTTATGTATAAAAAAATGTTTAATAAATTGAAAGCAAAATAGGAAAAATCATTGATCTAATGAAAGGTATAAAGTGCATACTTATTAAAGTGATACACTGTATATAATATATACATATATAGTCGTAATTATCATTTGTGGGTCATCTTTCTCATGTTCGCCCAAGTAAAGCAATATCCTTCCTTCATAGTCGAACGTAACTATGATCTATCACTGCGATGGGTAGTCATCTTGTCGCGATGCAGAGGCTTAGTGCATGCCATGAGGCCATGCTGGTAGGGCCACCCATGCCAGACGGGCTCATGACAGGTACAAACTAAGAATTACCCTCCCCCTCAGTGTCTGATAGCGTCTGTTTCCCCTATGGGGCGGCTATCAGTTACCCTGCACGGAGTGTTTCTCCTTTCATTGAGACTGGACACTCTGTCAGGGTACGTCCGTTTTTACTGTCCACTGTCCATAATCCCACCGGCGTCTGTTTCCCATATTGGGCGGCTTGGTGGTCTGTCTGACTCCCCGTCAGGCAATGGTTAAAATTACATGGCAGTATGTATAAAATGCAAACCCCCCCCCCTATCCCAAATGAAAAAAAAACCATGCCCCATGTATCCGGTCGGGGGCTTAACAATCTCCGGAGAACCTATTCCCGCTTCGTCGATTTCAGGACGCGGTGAATCGACTACGACTGAGATCCAGGTTAGTCCGGCTAATCTGCAAACTACTGGTGTCACACAAAACGCAGGAGGAGGCTCTGGGCAACCAGAACCATCCAAATGCACAAAGAATGCACTAACTAAAAGTGCCACAAAAGACAGCGAGGTGCCTCTGAACCTTAAACCAAGCACCTCAAAAGCTGCCAAGGTCCGTGCCGTTAAGGCTAAAACCCCTGTCTCGGGCGCTGCAAGCACATCAGCTGCAGCTGCCCCAGTGCCGGCTGTGAGCAGAGGAACTGCGAACAAGATTTCGGGTTCCACTGTCTCACCTCCCCCCGCCAGTGGAGGAACTGCGAACACGTCTTCGGGTTCCAAAGCTGTGCTCCCTGCCACACAAGGCAACAAAAATAGACCAACACGGCACGTCCCACCTGCCAGAAGGGCCTTTTTGAAACGGCGAGCAGCCGAAAAATGCGTCGGCCAACTTGGCAAGAAGCCAGCTGAGTCGCTCACTAAGGAGGAATCAACCTCTCTGCAATGGGCTAAATCCACTCTGGCTAAACCGCATGCACCTCTACCTTCGTCCACTGACGCACCTAAGCGTCAGAGGTCGGAGGAGGAGACGCATGCGAAAAGTCAGCAGCCCGACACCAAGCGTCCGAAGCACAAGTCGATGGACAGGAGTTTCAGCGAGGTCGCCAAAGGCAACCTCGTACGTGCTGTCATCGACCGCAACGATGCGGACAGCTCCATCTCTCATGCAAACTGGGAGGTGGTTCGTAAGCAGTTGATGAAAGTGTTCTGGAGAGTCCTTAAAGACAATCCAGGGCCCTCTCCTCAATGCGAAGATGCAGGATGGTTCAGAGGGCGTGTCAAACTCATGGCCTGTTCAAACGAGCGATCAGCCACGCTTCTGAAGCTGGCTGTCGCTCTTTTGGAGGGTCTTTGGGAAGGCGCTAGGCTCGACGTGGTTTCTCTTGAAGAGATTCCCCGCCGACCTAGGGCCATGGCACGAATTCCCGAAGAGCCATTCTTAGCTCAGGAGATTATGGATCTCATTCAGATAGGAAATCCTGAACTACCAACCAATGACTGGAAGGTAGCCAAGATTTCCGAACCTGAAGGTTCATCCAGACGGATCACCGTCTTGCTGAATCGGGAATCTCTGGCGCCGCTTCGAGAGAGACGTGGGAGGATCTTCTATGGTTTTGAGACGATCACCCTACGTGTCTACCGAGGTGATGATAGGGATCACCAGACTCAGGGAGATGATGAACCATCTCCGGACGTGGCAGACGATGAGACTGCTAGTCTAAGCTCTCATGAGGACGCACTCTCAAACTCTGAGTTTGTGGGTGAGTTCTTTGAGAGGATGGACGAGGCAGTTGACGAGGACGCCCTCTTGGACTCTGATCAAGAGGACGTCAACGTCACAATTGTACCCGCCACAAGAGATGGTGAAGGTGACGCAAGTCAATCTTCATCACTCTAAAGCAGCTTCGGCTGCACTGCTCCTCCGCCTGGCTGAGAGAGGGGAGGAGCTTGTCCTAGCCCAAGAACCCTGGCTACACCAAGGCAGGGTTTGCGGGCTCGGTGCAAAAGGCTTTAAGCTACTGCACACGAATGGTCAAGGTAAGATCAGAGCGTGTATAGTGGCTAAAAGCGATTTGAATATCTTCATTCTGTCTGATTTCAGTGATGAAGATACGGTTGCAGCCGCATGGGAGACAGGAAACAAAACAATTATAATTGTCTCCAGCTATATGGCGTATGATAGCGAAGCACCACCACCTAAAGTTCGCAGCATTGTGGAAATGGCAAATAGATTGGGTTTGCCGGTAATCATTGGAGCAGACGCCAACGCTCATCATGTCGTATGGGGAAGCTCCGACTGCAACACAAGGGGTGAGTTTTTACTTGACTTTATCCTTTGTAGTAAATTAGACGTAGTTAACGTTGGTTCAGAACCTACTTTTGTTGTGACAAATAGAAGGGAGGTACTTGATATAACGCTAGTTGACACTAGGCACTCAGATTTGATCAATTCGTGGAGGGTCTCAAATGACTGCTCCTTCTCTGATCATAGGTATATTGAATTTAAGATAGGTATTCAGGGTAATGGGGTTACACCCCGGCGTAACAGAAGGAAAACAAACTGGGAGCAACAGCGATCTTTTCTCTCAGACTTTCTTTCAAACCCTCCTGTTATCAATGATAGGCAGGGTATTGATGTCGCAGTCGGTGCCCTAACAAATGCTTTCGAACTAGCGACGTCGGAATCTTGCAGAGTAAACATCTGCCGTGGTAGGAGCAAACCACCCTGGTGGAACTCCGAAATTGCGGAAGCTAGAAAAACCTCCCGCAAACTTTTCAATGAGGCAAAAAGACTAGGTAACTGGTCAGCATATAAGGCCTCAGTTAATAGATTTAAAAATCTGATAAGAAATGCGAAGAAAGCGTCATGGAAATCCTTCTGTAGCGGCGTAGAAGGGGCTTCTGAGACGAGCCGACTTCGAAAAATCTTATCAGTGTCGCAAGTTGTACCAGGTTTCATTAAGAAACCATGTGGTAACTGGACTACCAGTGGACGTGAGACCCTTGAGGTACTCATGGACACGCACTTTCCTGGTTGTATTCCTCTAATAGGGGAACACTCAACCTGCTTAGACTGCCACCCGCAAAATTCAATCCCTATTAGCAGGGAAGGACTTTTGTGGGCTATAAAGAGCTTCGACCCGTTCAAATCTCCGGGTCCTGATGGCATTATACCTGCTGACCTGCAGCATAATGCGGATCTTGTAATACCATGGTTAACCCGAATATACACAGCATGTCTGTCATGGGCGTATATTCCGGAACTGTGGACTAGGTGCTCCGTTGTTTTTATCCCGAAAGGAGGAAAAACGTCGCACACCTCACCGAAGGATTTTAGACCTATCAGTCTGTCATCCTTCCTTCTGAAAACATTGGAACGGATAATTGATCTCCATATGAGAACAACAATTAATCCAAACCGGATCTCAACACGCATATACCAAGGGTAAATCGGTTGAGACGGCACTGCATATGCTCGTAGGATGTATTGAAAAATCTCTAGAGCATAAGGAATATGCATTGGTGGCGTTCCTTGATATAGAGGGGGCGTTCAACAACGTGAAACCGGAGGCCATAATTAGGGCTCTGGAGAGACTGGATGTTAATCAGTCGATTATTAGCTTCATTAGGAATTTACTGACCTATAGGGTCATCATATCCAATATGGGGCGGGCTACTATCTGTAGGAAAGCCAGACGAGGGACACCACAGGGAGGGGTGCTATCACCTCTTCTTTGGAACCTCGCCATAAATTCATTGCTTACGGTACTGGACTCTATGATGTTCACAACCGTGGCATATGCGGATGACGTTGCAGTAGCTGTGTCAGGCAAACACCTGGACACTATATCGCAACGTCTGCAAACAGCGCTTAGACAAATTAGTAGGTGGAGCACCGAAGGTGGTCTAAGTGTTAATGCGCAGAAAACGGATCTTGTATTATTCACTAAAAGAAACAAGATTCCCACATTTTCGCTACCACACCTTAACGGAATGGAGCTTAAACTGTCTGACAGTGCGAAATATCTGGGTGTTATTCTAGATTACAAACTGTCATGGAACCCTAATGTACAATTTAGGGCAAACAAGGCTTTAATAGCCATATATACCTGTAAGAAAGCCATAGGTAAAAACTGGGGCATTAGCCCCGGAAATGCCTACTGGCTCTTCAATACTGCGATAAAGCCCATACTAATGTATGGAGCGCTAGTATGGTGGCCTGCACTAGGCAAGCTACAGTATGTAGGCTTGCCTAGTGCCTATAGTCAACAAAGTACTACGCACTTCAGCCTTGATGATCACAAGTGCCTTACGCACGACGCCATCAAAGGCTTTGTTTACAATGCTGCACTGGCTGCCAGCCGATCTAATGGCCAAACAGCTGGCCCTGAACTCGGCAGTAAGACTTAGTGTAGCTGGGACATGGAAATCGAAGAATTTCGGCCATGCGACTATTTTGGGATGTGTGCGCATATCGACCATCCCGGAAAATATTGATTATTGTGCACCCTCAGCCATGCCGACCAGAAGGTTCGAAGTATCAACTTCAGGCACGTCATCCATGATGACACATGAAAGTCATCAAGAAAACGTGCTTGAGGTTTACACAGATGGATCTAAAACGGACATTGGAGTGGGGGGAGGCGTTTTCATTCCTTACTTTCAAATAAGGATGAGTTTTAGGCTACAAAATCATTGCAGCACTATTCAGGCTGAAATTTCTGCCATAAAAAGAGCGGCAAATTGGCTAAGGTATCACAGGATATATGGTAAAGATATCCAGTTCCGTACTGATAGCAAGGCTGCGATAAATTCCTTATCGGGCGTTTATACTACGTCCAGTTTGGTTCGTGAATGCCGGACATCTCTAGATGAGATGGCGAGACATTCCAACCTGGAACTCTTTTGGGTGCTAGGGCACGCGGGAGTGCCCGGAAATGAAACTGCGGACGAACTGGCTAGATCTGGAACCTACCTTAGGGACCAGGAGATAGATCAACTAGTCGGTGTTCCGCTAAATTGCTGTAAGGATAACATACAGCAGGAATTACTGGGGGCTGCGCAGACCAGATGGTCGAACGAGCCCACCTGCACGCCCTCGAGGCTTCTATGGCCTCAGTATGACTGCAAACGTACTGCAATCCTGCTGAGAACCCCTCGAGGTCAAATAGGCACATTAGTGGCTGTGCTGACAGGGCATTGCATTATAGGTGCACACGCTAGGAGATTGAATCTACCGCATAATGACTTCTGTAGAAGTTGTCAGGATGAGGAGGAAGAGGAAACAGTGAAACACCTCCTCTGTCACTGTCCGGCCCTATCTATGGAAAGGGCGGCGCTGCTAGGCAGCTCGATATTACAGGACCTCACAGACCTATCGGGCTGCGATATTAATAGGATAAACTCATTTATCCGGCTCTCCGGTTGGTTTTTGCACCAAACCTAAAGTGGGGATCGGTAGGTATCTATCCTGCTCATCCCTCTTTCGGGCGTCACAACGGGACCTAAGGGACCCAAGTGAGTCGGCTTTTCCCCTTTTGCGTAGCCGGCGACCCGTGCAACCTAACCTAACCTATCACTGAGTTCGGGTGTGTTTTCAGCTTCTTTAAATACGTTATGGCATGTTTCGCGATTTCTACTTCAACCAATGGCAAATTCAGATCTTTTTGGATTTTAAAATTTGTAAAATACCAAGAAGTTCTGTACTATTTTTATCTTATACTAGTGTGTTTTACTCGGTGTGGCCTGGGTCCACCCTTAGAGCCCTTCTAAGTGCTTGCGTAATGACTCTTAATAGAGGAGAAACAATTATAGTTTCGCGACAAAGCATTTGCATACATCTCCACAACAGCATCACATATCGGATTCAACCAATCGAGGAGGTGACTAAGGAAACGCAAGGAAATAAGTAACACATACCTATGATACAATGCAGGTGTATAGCAAGTTAAAAATCGAATGGTCAGCGCACAAATAAAATGACGATCGAAGCAACGACTGAAAAGATTCAGCTCAACATTCCAATTACAAAGACCGAATATCATTATACACATAAGACATTACGATACGTGGTTTGGTAACTTTTCAAGTGACAACAAAAAATCATAATATGGAAAATTGAGGGCATTTTGTCGATATTTGTATGGAAATATATAGAAAAATTTAAATGCCATTTCTTCGTTGTCGATGTCATGTTCTTGTTCAAACAGCAATGTTAGAACATTTGTTCGCACAACGATGTCTGCCATCAAATGCTGTTTTTAATATGAAAGTTTGACTTTTAAAGAACGCCATCTGTTAATCAAGCGTGTAAATCCTATTTGCTATGCTATAAGCATTCGAACAATATTGACGACAAACAGAAAATTATGTTTTGTCGGAGCATGCACATCGATACGTTGTCTCCACACAGAGGAAAGTGAACAAATTATTGTTCCCTATTCTGCCGACGCTGTGTTCATGTGCAAACAAATCAATGGCTCGTCAAGACTGCGTGTGAAGTTAAAACAAAACGAAAAAAAAAAATTTTTGTATGGGTTTTGACAGTTAAACTTAAAATTTTTCGCCTTAAACGGAAGTCGAACTATCAAACTCCGTATAAAAAAAATTAAAAATTTTGCATATATACAGGAGATTGCAGGGCTACAACAAGTACAACTATAAAAAAAACAACAGGCAATTTGTTTTTACAAAATCTATGCCACTTGTTAAAAACATTCGTAGAAATAAAAAAAAATAAGTAAACAAATTTAATGAAAATTTTTCGGGCTGCAATAATTAACATACCAAGGAAGTTATATTAAATCGTTATATCATAGCATTTTTTTTTTCAATTTCAACAAAAAATTTTGGAATTTGGTAGTTGGATTTAACAAACAAGCTATTATTTTTTACACTTGAACTTTTGCAATACCGTTTGCATGAAACACCGAACTCCGCTTATGTATATTGTTGTAGCACTTCCTTAATTTTTATTAAAATTGTTTCTATTTTAATTTAAACTTCCACACAATTGAAAAAAAATTTAAATGTAATTTCAAAATTGTAATTTCAAAATTATTTTTGTTTTTATTAAATTTTTTGACATTTCTAAATTAAACAGATGATGAGAATTTTCGCTTGTGCAATCACCTGTTTAAATTCGCCTTGAATGTGCATTGGAAAAAGCAAGGCGAATTTATATCAGGTGGTGTTGATAGCCCAGCTGAATTTTACGTGCGCCAAGATAGCGTCGAAAGTTAGAGTCGAAATCGCAAAAACAGATTAGCGATTTTGGGATTTAGAAAATGGGAGTAAAAAAATAGGAATTGTAAGTGGGAATTTAAAAAAAATTGGGATTAAAAATTAAAGTGGGTGTGAAACGAAATGGGAAAGAAACACAAAAAAATGTAAAAGTGAGTACAAATTTTACTATTTGTAGTTAATAAAAATTAATTAAAATAATAAATACATGTTTGTGTATATTATATAATTTTTTTCGTGCAAATATCGTCGTTTAGAAATCAATTTACAAAAATATGTCTTTTTTTTCCTCACAAATGGACAGACAAATATGGGATTCTTCATATTTGTAAGGAAAAAATTCCTGTTGTGTATATTATATAATTTTTTCCGTGGAATCAATTTTCAAAACATCTGGCTGTTTTCCTCTATTTTGGATTCTTTAAATGTATTTCGGAAAACTACACCTCTTCAAGCAAAAAGCTATACAGATTATGAAACTAGGTAGTATCTAGAATAAAAACAACCTTCGTGCAAAAAAATACGTGTAACCAGTTTTCAGAAATCTGACTTCATCCAAATTGGTCAGAAAAGTCTGGGATTCTTTATATCTTGGAAACTAGGTCACGTCAAGCAATAAGCGATACAGACTATGGAAGTGCACCACCTAGGGATTAAAAAACACTCACCGTGCAAAAAATCGTGTGATCAGTTCTCCAGAAATCTGGCTTCATCCAAAATGGTCAGGAAAATTTTAATTATTTTATTACTTGGAAACTAGGTCACGTCAAGCAATAACCGATACAGATTATGGAAGTCCACCATCTAGGGATTAAAAAACACTCACCGTGCAAAAAATCGTGTGATCAGTTTTCCAGAAATCTGGCTTCATCCAAAATGGTCAGAAAAATCTGGGATTCTTTATATCTTGGAAACTAGGTCACGTCAAGCAATAAGCAATACAGACTATGGAAGTGCACCATCTAGGGATTAAAAAACACTCACCGTGCAAAAAATCGTGTGACCAGTTTTCCAGAAATCTGGCTTCATCCAAAATGGTCAGAAAAATCTGGGATTCTTTATATCTTGGAAACTAGGTCACGTCAAGAAATAAGCAATACAGACTATGGAAGTGCACCATCTAGGGATTAAAAAACACTCACCGTGCAAAAAATCGTGTGACCAGTTTTCCAGAAAGCCAGATTTGCACGGTGAATGTTTTTTAATCCCTAGATGGTGGACTTCCATAGTCTGTATCGGTTATTGCTTGACGCGACCTAGTTTCCAAGTAATAAAATAATTAAAAATTTACTGACCATTTTGGATGAAGCCAGATTTCTGGAAAACTGGTCACACGATTTTTTGCACGGTGAGTGTTTTTTAATCCCTAGGTGGTGCACTTCCATAGTCTGTATCGCTTATTGCTTGACGTGACCTAGTTTCCAAGATATAAAGAATCCCAGTCTTTTCTGACCAATTTGGATGAAGTCAGATTTCTGTAAAACTGGTTACACGTATTTTTTTGCACGAAGGTTGTTTTTATTCTAGATACTACCTAGTTTCATAATCTGTATAGCTTTTTGCTTGAAGTGGTGTAGTTTTCCGAAATACATTTAAAGAAACCAAAATAGAGGAAAACAGCCAGATGTTTTGAAAATTGATTCCACGGAAAAAATTATATAATATACACAACAGGAATTTTTTCCTTACAAATATGAAGAATCCCATATTTGTCTGTCCATTTGTGAGGAAAAAAAGACATATTTTTGTAAATTGATTTCTAAACGACGATATTTGCACGAAAAAAATTATATAATTATACACAAACATGTATTTATTCTTTTAATTAATTTTTATTAACTATAAATAGTAAAATTTGTATTCACTTTTACATTTTTTAGTGTTTCTTTCCCATTTCGTTTCACACCCACTTTAATTTTTAAACGCAATTTTTTTTAAATTCCCACTTACAATTCCTATTTTTTTACTCCCATTTTCTAAATCCCAAAATCGCTAATCTGTTTTTGCGATTTCGACGCTATCTTGGCGCACGTTGAATTTTGTTTGTTTTTTGGAGGCAGGTTTTGTGAAAATTTGTTTATTTAGAAACAATATTGAATACAAAAACAAAATCAAGGCACATTCATAAGGTAACCTCACTACGAAGGGGAAATATTAAGGCGGAAATTTTTAATTTTTTTTATATGGAGTTTGATAGTTCAACTTCCATTTAGAGGGAAAAATTTTAAGTTTAACTGTCAAAATAAATATTTGTTGTCGTCTCGCTTTCACCTGATAAATAGATTCGCCTTGAGAAAAAGCATATGAATTCGAATTCGCCGTTGAGTTTACCTGGTATGAATTTGCCTTGATTTTGAGTATAACCAGATTTTAAGCTTAAAATAAATGATAATATTAACTGTAACCGAAAATCCGTATTTACATACATATATACAGTTTTTTTAGAAATAAATATTGGAATCAGTAGAAATATAAAATGCTTTGCATTTTTAATCTTTATTCAGTTAAAAATAACTACAGAATACTTTTTAAATAAACTACAACCAGTTACTGTGAAAATATTCTGAGCGATAGAACTACCCTATCTCGCCAGCTAGAAGTAATCATTTAGACTTATAATTTTTAGTGGAATTCACGGTTTGCTATTGCAGACCTTTTACATCTTGCAGCTTTGGTAAATTTAAAATAACCTATTTATTTTGTAGTAGTTTATCAATATTTACCAAACCTACAAGATGTAAAAGGTCTACAAAGCAAACTTGAATTTCGCTTTTATATAGCTTTGTAAACAGACAAATTTTGAACTGTTTACTTATAATGGATATGGCTACTAAGTTACCAATTGCCGGTCAGAAATCCCTACAGTCCAGAGCATGAATAGTTTATTTGCATATTATTAATTTGGAAAATATGAAATTAGTTTAAGTAGTTTAGAATGAAAAACAAATTAACGTAATTATGTATTATGTTTGAAAAAGAAACTTTACACAAAAAGCTCTTATGACAGTAATGGACATTTCTAAACAAGCGCTATTGTATTGTGTGATTTCTCTACCTGTTAACATTTTTAATGAATACGTTAGATTTTTTTCATAAATATGTTACAATATGATCATACACATATTACAATTCATAACTATTTCTTAATTCTAAGAATCGTTCAAAAATTTAATATTTAGGTATATTAATAATTATAAGATTTATAATTAATAATTATAATAATCATGGTCACGGACGTTAATATTAAATAGTTGTTTATTATGATGAAGCCCACAAAACTACACATTGTGCGTACCCGGAAAATAATTCGTGACAATTTCTTAAAACCATCAATTCGATGTTCTGCCATTCCGCCGATTCTAAAACGCACTAAAATTTTTTTCTGATAGAAGCTTTCAAAGAATTATCGGCAATGATTTTAACATTGATGTTTCGCAACTAGCTGTTTGCTGCATTTTGTTAGTTCCAAATTTCAGATTTCCCCGGCCAATATCTGGATTTAATTACAACACCTCTACGAGCTTTTCCATCTGCTTTTAATTTGTTATTTTTCTAAGAAATATTTTAAGTTGTGGTTATAAACGCCTGGCAAAAATAATAAAAAATAAAAACTTACAAATCCTTCTACATTGTAATTTTTCAACTTGTCGCGACAATAAGACAACAGCTAATAAGCAGTTGTAAGATTTTAATATGCGTAACAACACATAGACACACATGTTGTAAACGATAATCGCTGTAAAATTTCACAGACAACTGAAATTGTGACATATGTGATAAGTGTTGTAAATCGTAATCGTAATTTCAAATATACAACACTAAAATAATTAATGTTGTGAACGATAATCGGGGCCTTAATATTGTAAAAAAACCTTTTGTATGGAAATTTCACAACCATAAAATATTCATATGCTACCATTTGTTGCTACTTTTTAACTCTATTTTAACAAAAAACCCCAATTAAAATTTGGTTAACTTATTCAAAATTAAACGCTTTTGTATTTACTAATGTTAAACAATGTGATTTTTCAGTGTAAAACACCAATACATTCTCATTTTAACCAGTTTTAACAGCTTTCTCTGGTTGGGTATGCTCGCTATTAGTATTCATTTGGGTTTTTATTTTAAACTGCTTAACATATGCACACAAAAAAACATTACAGAACCACAACCACTGCAATTGTACTGTTTTAGGACGAAAATGAGAACGCTACGCCATGTTTGTTATTTCCGATAAAAAATCGTTATGTATTGTATTCAGGTTGTGTAAAAATACACAAACGTGACAATACACAAAATAATGTTCAGTTTATTTTCGAACACTGACTTAAAGTGTACTTTAAGAACAAATTTTCATAAAGTAAACTTTATTTATGTTGCATAAGCGCAACAGACTTTGACCACATACTCACAAAACGTCCCTCTGTGCTAGTGAATAGTTTTATATCTTTGTAATGAAACTTCATATTTTGTTACATACAATTTTATTGTCTCACAATGGCTGGACTTTACAAGTTTTTTTATTTTACCTTAGATTAAAGATATAAGTACATATTGTTAGTTAAAATACTTTATTATTAAAAAAATATATTTTGTTTAATATTTTTAAAGCGTTTATGTATTTACTTACAAATGTTTATTGCACACTTAGTTTTTAAAAAATTAGGTGTTAACTGGAAGTCCTACAAACATTACAAGAAAATAATAATAAAAAACAAAGATGGGTATGTTTTGTAGTCTCACATCCACTCGAAAGTGATCTGTATTTCACATTCACAAAATTGTCCATTAAAAAAGCAGGTGGAAATAAATATCAAAACACAAAAAAAAAAGTATTGCGATTTCGGGAGAACATACCTGAGTAATTATATATTCCTTAAACTACCAACAATTGGCCCTATTCCCGTTGGTATTTTAATTTTAATAGCCGTTTCTATGTCGTTGTCGTTTTTATCGTCGTTTCGTTCCTAAATTCGTATTCTTGAAATATGTATATTGAAACGAAGAAGAAATGTTATCAAAAACAAAAAGAAAAATTAATAAAGTGTGGTAACACTTAAATTTTTTACGTTATTATTTACAACATTTTTGTAAATTTCTGAAAAGTTTGTTATTTCTTTGTAAGTTTTATCAAAATATGGCGAGTACAGAATTTTATTTTTCCAAGTTCAAATGATGATGATGAAATAATGGATATAAATGTACATAGGAAGATGCTACGATAAAACGTTAACATTTCTGCCACCCCAGATTCTAAGTAAGAAACACGATTAGTAGCGATCTTACTTCTTCATGGTCGGAGAATACCAGTACGTTTCGTTTCGGGTTATTTTAATGAAATTTTAATAGGTTTGACATTGATTCCTCCAATGGTGACAATCGCACCCAACTGTTTAAATAGTCTTCCCCTGTTGCTCCGGATTCATAGCTTCCTTATCTTTTATATTTATCTTTTTTATTTTAATAAAACAAAAACATTTAAATGGATATTTTCTCCTAATTTAGTTTTACTTACTTTATGCCAAACAGCTCCATCAAGAACTGAAGGCCCAAACGGATTTAATTTCTTCGCAGTTTCGCTTCAAAAATCACTAAATTTTAGGGGTTTAATAAGCATTCGTAAAGTAGCTCTGGGTAGAGGACAACGTGCGCGCGTCATTGTCGTTATCGTTTAAAGTCAATCAGGCCGTTCTTGTTGCTAGGCCTTCGAGTGGTTTACGTCTCACTCTCGCACTGGGTGATTGGCTTCCACGATTAGCTGTACTTTAGTACAGTTATTGGTGGTTGCATTAATCAGCCATGTGCAATCGTTCTGGTTATCGTGTATAACCTCAATATTTGATAAATGAAAAGAAACTTAAAACATATAATGAAAATAATAAATAAAATACACATAAACTAATTTAAAAGAGAAAAAAAGAAAATTTTACAAACTAACAAAAACTAAAATAACGAAAAAATATAAAATATAAATAAATATAACATAAATTAAGTTAAGGCTTCACTATGGACTTATTGTCTCCAGAAGCCTTTTTTTTCATCATACTGCCGTTCTAGGTTGAACGGCATAATTAAGGAAGAAGGAAGAAGAAGGGTTTAATAAGCCCTTTTGAAAAACTCTTATCATAAGCGGGATGTTTTTCCATTTTTTCATTTAAAATTTTTACTTGTAGTCGTTTGAATTTCGTTAGCTGCAATAATGACAACAGTGAACGAATGTTTTATTGTCGTTTCTATCTTCGTTTCAAAATAGAAAAGAATACCCAAGGTATATTTATCTTACTAGGTAGTGTCGTCCGCCCAGCTGATTTAGTAGTTCGACATGTCAAAAGTTGTATGTGTTCAGAAATTTTATAGTGTAGAAGTGAAAAGGCAATAAAACTCATACAGGCTTTCTCAATTTTCTCCTATGTTTTTTGACATTTCGAACTACAAAGCAACAACAAAATGCCATGTTGTTCTTGTATTGTTGTATTTGTTGTAGGGACGCCACTACCTAGTAAAATAAATATACCTTGAGAATACCGATATATTTACGACGAATGTCGCTAACGTCAAAGGTGATGCCAAATTGACGTTTTTATTTCGTTTTCAAACTACAACGGGAATAGGGCCGAATATTTATATGAATATGAAAAGCAATAGATTTGATAAATTACAGCAGGGTTTAGAAATCATCAGATTTTATGGAAGCAGTCTACACTAACTTACGTCGCTACACTTTTTCTCCTCTTCTCCTAAAAGGGGTGGTCGCATTAGTTTGATACGCACGTTTTGTCCACGTGATATTAAAATTCGATACCGTTGTCCATCAACTATTCGCATGAACCTTATCTGTTTACCTTTGTTTGACTTCTATAAGATGTCCTTTGTTTCTTGTTGGATCACTTCCGGTGCTTGTTCGAACGTTATGTCTCTAGGATAGTCTTGAAATAATGGTGTCTCCGGCAATGTAGGTGAGGCGAGAGACGACTTTGCTGTGGATAACGATGCAGTTGTAGATGAAGAGGGTAATAATGCGGTTAACGTTGACGGTAAGGTTGTTGTTGAAGATGAGATGAACGATTTTGATGAGGGCAAGATATTTGATGACGAGGCTTTTTCTGGAAGGAAGGCAGTGATCCAAGTACTTGTTAGACTAGTTTTACTTTGTATTGCTGTTGTGCCCTGTTCCGAAGATTTGTGTAACGGGTGACCCGCCTTTTGCGGGTGTGGAGTGCTTAGTTCGATGGGATTACGTTGGGTATAGCGTAATTTAATCTGTCGTTCATTATCCAATAAAATTCTGTGTGTAACAGATGTGCACGAACCGTCGATTTTGTGAAACTTTAAAAACTCTACATCCAAAAATCTGTCCCATCTTTGTCTTATAAAGCTTTCACTGCTGTCAAGCTTCATTTTTTAGCAGGAGTTTCACTTGCCTATATAACTGGTTTTTTATGAACCACAGTCATAGTTTTCGCTTTTCCAAATTCAACTGAAAGTCCAGCACAAGTAAAGGTGGTATGCGTGTTGCTTTTTTTGTATGTTTGTGCCTTTAGAACTCGGTCATTTCCTGAACCTGAGGTCCGGCACCAGTGACTCTTTGGATTATCTAAATAAGATGGCATGAAGGGACTATACGTAACGAGCTCCTGAGGCTAAGCATCCAGCGCCTTCTAAAACATTCGAGGGGATTGGAGATAAGACCCAGCCGAGCCCGCCTAGGGCTCCCCATAAGGTGATAGCTAAGCGGATGAGGTCTGTGGACGATCAAGCCTCGGCCTTAAAAAAAGTGAAGAAATCGACGAGTCAGGAAGGTAGTTTTAAGGCAGCAGTCATTGATCGGTCCGACACTGATGAACATAGGAAGGAATTTCCGGTTTGCAGTGGACCAAGAGTCTCAAATAATTTTAAGGACAAAGGAGGGTATCGTCACTTTCAGTTTAGGGAGAGTCAGATTGCCTAGATCTGATGAAACCAAGGAGTCTGCTAGTGGTGCAAATAAACCTGCACCACAGTGAAGCAGTATCAGCCGAAATTACGTTACGTCTCACGAAGTCGCAGGTAAACGTTGCTCTCATCCAAAAGCCCTGGATGTCCCGGTTACAGAGAACAAGATCAGAACTATCATAATCGCCAAGAACGAACTTAAATTAAAACTTCTTAATTCTTTCAGTTGTGGCGATCTGACAGCAGTCTGCTAGCTCGAGCATGTGTGTGAAGGAGCTAACCAAGTGCAACAGTAGACGGAAAGCAAACCCAGTACTTGGCTGTGACGCTAATGATCACCATAGCCAATGGGGGAGCAGCAATATAAACACCAGGGGCGAGTTGGTCTTAGGTTTTAATACTACTAACAACCTTATTATAACTAACGGATAATACTCTGACGTTTAGAATTAAAATTAGGGAGGAAGTCATAGATATCACTTTGACCAACAATAGGGATCTAGTCTTTTATCTGAGGGTTTCTACGGATTGCACCTTCTCGGACCATAGTAGAATTTCCTTCAAACTCAACTTTAAGATAGGGGGATGCGATCAAAGATTTAGTGACTGTGGACAAGGTGGCATGGGCGATAAATACTTTCGAGCCATACAAATCTGCTGGCCCGGATACAAGTATAAATACATTTGAGAAAAATGTCACCCTGACATGATGAGTTGTTATTAATTTTTAATTTAATTTATTCATTTTGCAATCCTGCACAAGACTATTAGTCTTATAGTTACAGTGCAGGACAAGTAATTTGTTTACATATGGTAGGTATTTGTATTTGTATTTTTTTTTTTTTTTTTTTATTGAGTGATTTTCTAATACAACAAGATGCAACATCTTTTAATTTACAGTATTAGAATCAGTTAAGTTATAATCAATTTAATTAAGACAAATAAACATATACATATATGCTTGTGTACAAAATAGATATAAATATATATACGAACAATTTTGACAAAATTAAAAGAAAAGAAAATTTTAGTGTTCATTTTAATTGTTACCATTGTAATATTGGAACAAAAGTTTTTTAAATTTATATGCGTTGCTGGTGAATTGTAGATATGAGGGAAGACGGTTCCAGAGATGTATGGTGAAGATGAAGAATTGATGGTAGGATGCTGTATCACGATATTGGAAGGTCCTAATTGAATTATTCCTAAGTGATGTGGTAAAGGTCAATTTGTTATAAAAAAATATTATTGCTATTCTTTTTTTTAAATTTCAAACTGCGATTAGATCAGGGTGGCATTTTATTCAAAATATTAATACTTGTGTTATAATGTGAAAAGGCATTAAATCGCGAAATTTTTAAATTTATTTATTTCGTAATATAAAGCCCAGACAGGGCCAAAATAACAATATTACAAAGCCATTCACACGAAAAATTTTCAAAATCTAAAACCGAAAATATCGAAAAAAAACTGTTTTTATATTTTAATTAGATATTGAATACAATAACAATTGCCCTATTCACAAGACCCCTAGTACGTGCTAAAAGCGTGTTTACATTGCGTGTACAAGTCATATGGAATGTCAGATTTTCCATATGTAAAACTATACACATAGTGTAAACCTCTTGAAACATAACATATGTTATTTACCTATGTGCAATAACATGTGTTAGTTTTTTATTTAAAGCACGCTCTATTTGATGTGTAAAACTATATGACAACAGATGTTTTCAGTGATGTTCACTTTTAGTTTCAAAAATTCCGCTTATTTATTTTAATCATGAATTTAAGGGGTTTAAAATTAACCAATATCTTTGTTCTAAATATTGTTAGTAATTTCATGTTCGCAGATTTATATCGATACCTCACAGGTGATATTAATAATAAAATTACATACATATGTAATCTAATATACATACATATGTTTATTATATATCTATTTGCAAGTTTGTTTAATTGTATGTCAATCACGGTTAAATCGAATATATTGATATTTAAAACGGACAGATCTTTATTTTTTGTAGGTCCAATGGGATATATGTATGTGTTTTGAAAACTAGGGCCAGGAGGCTATATGGGACATTTTTATACGAATGACTCAATTTTAATATTTTTGTGTTTATCTATTTTACCGGTAATAAGAAAGACTGAATTAAATTAAAAATTTAATTTACTATAGTGTATTATTTTTAAATATTTTTTAAGACGGTAAGCAAACTTTGTAAACTGTAATATCACCTAATTAACAACTTTGGACCGCAGGATAAAAAAATGCTACAGAGGTATTGTGGGTATCGAAAGTGCTGCAAATCACTTCATTAAGCCGTTACTTTAGAAAATGAGAGAACTCCATTTTATGAAAAAAAAATGAATAAAACCTAAGTCTTATTACAAATTACATAATTTTATGTTTTCAATCCATGTTGAATAGTACTATTTTTTATATTGCAATATTTTAAGAAGCATTATCAGAAGTGAGCAATCATTCTGCAACTATGGTGAAAAATCTTCGCTATGTAACCTAAGAAATATATGTAAGTATTGTAATTTCTTTCTCTCTTTTTCCATTTTTTACCCTTAAAATTAAATATAATTTTATTTTTTTGATTTTTGTTTTACTGTACCAAGAAGAACGAAATGATATTGAAATAAAATATGTATGTAAATAAACTATTCAATTTTTTGGTATTATAATTACATTCCAGTAAAAGAAAATCAACAACTACATTGGCGCATACCAAAACCTTTTTTTGCAGCTAAAATGGATAACTATTATTGCATATTAAACTTACATGCAATAAGACCACAAAAAAATATAAAATAAGTCTATTCCGGCTTGTGATTTTTTTAACGCCATTCATATTCAAATCATTAAATGAAATAAAATGGAGTTCTCTAATTTCCAAAAGCAACGGCTCAATTATTTTAAAGAAATTTAGTTTAATTTGTCATAAGAATTAGGATAAAAAATATTTTATTCCTAATAAAAAAAAAGAGTGAAAATAAATTGACATTAACATCAACAAAATTATTCATTAAATTGTTGCTGATATAGTTCAAATGATATTAATTATTACTTATTGTATTATTGTATTATTTATTATAATTATTTTTTGTTTTTATATAATTTGTCTCTTATAAATTGATTTCTGTACTTTTGTAGAAGCACCCAAATGATAACACAAAACGGTAGTTCTTACCATAGTTGACATCACTAGCGGGTGTCTAATAAAATGAAATGGCGGCAAAAATATACAAAATTGCCTAATAACTTATTACAACAAGTCCCAATAAAGCTATCATTATTAGTTTTATTATATAGTCTAACAATTTAAAAAAATAATCCATCTAAACCACACTTTGAAGACCAGCTGTTTTAAATATTTGATTTTTGTTTTCAACAAAAGGAGGTTATGTCATATGTACGTTTGAACACAAAAATTATAAACCATATGTAAAACACTGATTTTGACATACACATGAAATTCCATATGGATAGCAATTTTGACAATACATATGACTTGTACACTCAATGTAAACACACCTTAAGTGCTAACAAAATACAACGGTGTTAGCTTTGTTGTTGGTAATTTTCATGCAAACATGCGATACAACACTTAGTACTTTTTTTCATATGTTTTTCAAACGTTGTATTTATTTCTGTGCTATTAATAGTATGTAATATACTTATGTAAACATTTTGTTAAAAAAAAACTATATATTGAGTGATAATCAAAAAACTTTATTTATTTAGCTTCATTATCTGAAAATTAATATTTATTTTGTTTTGGTGTTTTAAATACGCATTATTCTTTCTTGCCAAAAAAAAATATTTGTTCAATTCACAAGCCCCTGTTATCATAATATAGGGTTTATCATCAACTTATTTTACAAAATTTTATGTTTGTTTTTGGTAATTAACTTTCAAAATTTTTTATAATTATACAATTTCATTTCATATTGTATCGAGACAATACCTGGGACTAAGTTTTTTGTTTAAATAAATTATGAAAATCTTTGCAATATGTAATCAATCGGTCCATTTATTTTACTTTATATATAATGTTTTATAGTTATAGTACTTTTACACCGCAAATTTATCCAATTTATATTAAAATTACAAATTGTGTAAAAATTATTGTTTACTATATTTGTAATTACTACTTCCCATGCGTTATTCAATTTCATTTTATTATTCTGAACAACGTTGCCGTTGCTAAACGTGTTTATTCTAACAATTTCTTTTGTAAATATACCATAATTCTTTGAATTTTAAAGCTAAGGTTGTGAAAGCATACACATGCAATTAGTAACGAGTGATTTTTTAAGAGCTTGAGAACTTTTTTTTTAAAAAAAAAAGGCATAAAATTTGCAAAATCTCATCGGTTCTTTATTTGAAACGTTAGATTGGTCCATGACATTTACTTTTTGAAGATAATTTCATTTAAATGTTGACCGCGGCTGCGTCTTAGGTGGTCCATTCGGAAAGTCCAATTTTGGGCAACTTTTTCGAGCATTTCGGCCGGAATAGCCCGAATTTCTTCGGAAATGTTGTCTTCCAAAGCTGGAATAGTTGCTGGCTTATTTCTGTAGACTTTAGACTTGACGTAGCCCCACAAAAAATAGTCTAAAGGCGTCAAATCGCATGATCTTGGTGGCCAACTTACCGGTCCATTTCTTGAGATGAATTGTTCTCCGAAGTTTTCCCTCAAAATGGCCATAGAATCGCGAGCTGTGTGGCATGTAGCGCCATCTTGTTGAAACCACATGTCAACCAAGTTCAGTTGTTCCATTTTTGGCAACAAAAAGTTTGTTAGCATCGAACGATAGCGATCGCCATTCACCGTAACGTTGCGTCCAACAGCATCTTTGAAAAAATACGGTCCAATGATTCCACCAGCGTACAAACCACACCAAACAGTGCATTTTTCGGGATGCATGGGCAGTTCTTGAACGGCTTCTGGTTGCTCTTCACTCCAAATGCGGCAATTTTGCTTATTTACGTAGCCATTCAACCAGAAATGAGCCTCATCGCTGAACAAAATATGTCACATTTGAACATTTCGAACCGAACACTGATTTTGGTAATAAAATTCAATGATTTGCAAGCGTTGCTCGTTAGTAAGTCTATTCATGATGAAATGTCAAAGCATACTGAGCATCTTTCTCTTTGGCACCATGTCTGAAATCTCACGTGATCTGTCAAATACTAATGCATGAAAATCCTAACCTCAAAAAAATCACCCATTACAAATATGATTTTGTTATAAATAAATGAGGACCAAAATGGTAAAGGTTGCAAAATGTTTAAACTTGGAACAATATGGTCAAACTTTTTAGAGCAAATACTTTGAAAAACATAGTAGAGTTTCTGAATATATTTCATTAATAAATTTAATATTTTTGACTTCACTTTTAAAATTTCGTTCAAATTAAGGTTTTTGTTCATGTACTTTTCGGTTTTTAGGCAAAAAATTTTCAAACATCTACATTTTACATTTGACCGAATTCTTCTTTATAAAATTAGTCAAGTTAGTTAAAAAATAGATTTTATTTTTGAATACAAGTATGATTAACATGAACTTTTATTTATGATTGGTTATGTACCACCGAAAATAATACGAAATGACATTTGTTTTTACAAAACCTTTTTTCTTCAAGCTCGCCTAGATCTTTGGGTTTTTGACAACTGTGGGTGTTTTTACACAAACAAAATTGCCTGTAGTTGTTTTTGATGTCACATTGCGAAAACCTAGTATTCAATTCGCCTTGGATACAATTTAAAATCCTGTACACAAGCTATTTGAATAAAAGTTTATTTCAATAAACTTTAAGCGATACAACCGAGCTTGTGAATTGAGCAATTATCTGTGTACATTTGGACAAAAGGACTCGCTATCAAGTATTTAATAAAACTAGTGTTTAATTTGATGGAAAAAATGTATCGATTTTTTTTTTTCATTTTTCTCTTTTAACCCTGGTACTCTGTTCAGTTTTTCATGCGGAATGCTGTCAAACTACATACATAAAAAATTTGTATGAAAAATTCATGAAAAAATTTTGCAGAAGTAGTACTCTGCTTTTACTAAGGAAAAACATTGAAATGTTTCTGGCAACATTTTATCAAAGCTGTGAAATAAAGCAATTATGTATTTCATGTGGGCATTATTTCAAGTGGGAATTTTCAAACAACAGCTGATCGCTTGGCTTTTGTTAACATTTCTAAAACAATGTGGTATACTTAAAAACAATAAAATCGTAAAATTCTTTCAAATCGCGAGATAGACATTTTAAATGTCAAATTTTCCTTGTGAAATAATAAATGATGCTCAACATTTATGTATATATGTAGTATACATATATTTTACATGTTTTGTTCACTTTGCGAGAGTCTCGTTGAGATTGTGTGTGTGCACACAGAACTCTGAGGAGTTTGCGTGGGTCTCTATAGTTTAATCCAAGGCGAATTCATACCAGGTGGAGTTGATAGCCCAGCTGAATGTTTTTTTGATCTCGTTTATTTGCTAATGTCTTGTCAAAAATACATTGTTTCATATCTGCTAATCAAGGCGAATTCATAACAGGTAAACTCGAGAGCTCAGCTGACTATTAGTTGTCACCATCTTACAGTGTCAAAATGTACTAACATTTTTTATTTTGACAGCCAAAAATGATTTATACAACAACAAAATGTACGTATTTTTATTGCAGAGTTGTACTCTTTTTTCGCCGCGAGTCTACCTTGTTTATTGTGCCATGTCTGCTAATCTAATGTCAAAGTTGTTGTTTTGTTGTAGTTGTTGGTCTACTGCTCACTCCTGGTATGAATTCGCCTTGGTATAATCAGAACAAAACATGTAAAATTTTTAATCAGTAGCGTCACAAATGGTAGCGTGCCAACTTTCAACAAAGCAGGTTTATGTCGCATTGTGTAATAAAATAAGTACACTGAAAATATATAACCATAATTAACCAAAACCATTAGTTTTAAATATTTATTATTTAAATATAAAAAATATTTTTTTGAGTTTTCGTATTAGATTAATATAAATCATGCTTTCATTTAACAATTTTAAGGCAAAGTAATAAATGTTACATCTATTTGTTTTATTTTTACAAAAAATGATATACTGGTACGCATGCATGAATAGTTTATTTGCATATTATTAAATTCGAATATACGAAATTAGTTTTAATAGTTGAGAATAAAAAATAAATTATCGTAAATTTGTTTTATGGTTAGAAAAATCTTTACACAAAACTCAGTAATGGGCATTTCTAAACAAGCGCTATTATATTGTGTGATTTCTCTACCTGTTAACATTGTTAATGAATTTGGTAAATTTTTTTCATAAGAACCGCTTATAGGGAATTTTCACAATATCAATTATTTCTAAGAATCGTAAGAAAACTAATGTAATTATACGTGAACTTAATATTTTACAAAAACCTTTTGTATGAAATGTTCAGAACCATAAAATATTCACATGCTACCATTTTTTTCTACTTCTTAACTCTATCTTAACAAAAAACTTAAATTAAAATTAGGTTAACTCATTCAAAATTAAACGTTTTTGTATTTACTAATGTTAAATAATGTGATTTTTTCAGTGAAAAACACCAATACATTCTCATTTTAACCAGTTTTAACAGCTTTCTCTGGTTGGGTATGCTTGATTAAACACATAGACAACATCAGGCTACCGGCTACAAACTGACAAAATTAAAACACAAACGATTATAGGAAAACGATTATTTTGACAACATCATAGCTACATGGCTACACAACCACCGCTGTGGCTGTAGCCAACTTAGGCTAATTTCTATTTTTGTTTGCGTCAATTTTATTTGATTTAACAGAAGAAAATGTCACAAAATTAAAAATACAAATTAATTTACAATCAAAATGTTTTGAGCAAATATACAGTGGATCAATAAAGTTTAGGCACATCATGATTTTCAAGAGTGTTCTGTTAATAACTTTGCATCTGGTTCAATAAACTTTAAGCGATACAACCGAGCTTGTGAATTGAGCAATTATCTGTGTACATTTGGACAAAAGGACTCGCTATCAAGTATTTAATAAAACTAGTGTTTAATTTGATGGAAAAAATGTATCGATTTTTTTTTTTCATTTTTCTCTTTTAACCCTGGTACTCTGTTCAGTTTTTCATGCGGAATGCTGTCAAACTACATACATAAAAAATTTGTATGAAAAATTCATGAAAAAATTTTGCAGAAGTAGTACTCTGCTTTTACTAAGGAAAAACATTGAAATGTTTCTGGCAACATTTTATCAAAGCTGTGAAATAAAGCAATTATGTATTTCATGTGGGCATTATTTCAAGTGGGAATTTTCAAACAACAGCTGATCGCTTGGCTTTTGTTAACATTTCTAAAACAATGTGGTATACTTAAAAACAATAAAATCGTAAAATTCTTTCAAATCGCGAGATAGACATTTTAAATGTCAAATTTTCCTTGTGAAATAATAAATGATGCTCAACATTTATGTATATATGTAGTATACATATATTTTACATGTTTTGTTCACTTTGCGAGAGTCTCGTTGAGATTGTGTGTGTGCACACAGAACTCTGAGGAGTTTGCGTGGGTCTCTATAGTTTAATCCAAGGCGAATTCATACCAGGTGGAGTTGATAGCCCAGCTGAATGTTTTTTTGATCTCGTTTATTTGCTAATGTCTTGTCAAAAATACATTGTTTCATATCTGCTAATCAAGGCGAATTCATAACAGGTAAACTCGAGAGCTCAGCTGACTATTAGTTGTCACCATCTTACAGTGTCAAAATGTACTAACATTTTTTATTTTGACAGCCAAAAATGATTTATACAACAACAAAATGTACGTATTTTTATTGCAGAGTTGTACTCTTTTTTCGCCGCGAGTCTACCTTGTTTATTGTGCCATGTCTGCTAATCTAATGTCAAAGTTGTTGTTTTGTTGTAGTTGTTGGTCTACTGCTCACTCCTGGTATGAATTCGCCTTGGTATAATCAGAACAAAACATGTAAAATTTTTAATCAGTAGCGTCACAAATGGTAGCGTGCCAACTTTCAACAAAGCAGGTTTATGTCGCATTGTGTAATAAAATAAGTACACTGAAAATATATAACCATAATTAACCAAAACCATTAGTTTTAAATATTTATTATTTAAATATAAAAAATATTTTTTTGAGTTTTCGTATTAGATTAATATAAATCATGCTTTCATTTAACAATTTTAAGGCAAAGTAATAAATGTTACATCTATTTGTTTTATTTTTACAAAAAATGATATACTGGTACGCATGCATGAATAGTTTATTTGCATATTATTAAATTCGAATATACGAAATTAGTTTTAATAGTTGAGAATAAAAAATAAATTATCGTAAATTTGTTTTATGGTTAGAAAAATCTTTACACAAAACTCAGTAATGGGCATTTCTAAACAAGCGCTATTATATTGTGTGATTTCTCTACCTGTTAACATTGTTAATGAATTTGGTAAATTTTTTTCATAAGAACCGCTTATAGGGAATTTTCACAATATCAATTATTTCTAAGAATCGTAAGAAAACTAATGTAATTATACGTGAACTTAATATTTTACAAAAACCTTTTGTATGAAATGTTCAGAACCATAAAATATTCACATGCTACCATTTTTTTCTACTTCTTAACTCTATCTTAACAAAAAACTTAAATTAAAATTAGGTTAACTCATTCAAAATTAAACGTTTTTGTATTTACTAATGTTAAATAATGTGATTTTTTCAGTGAAAAACACCAATACATTCTCATTTTAACCAGTTTTAACAGCTTTCTCTGGTTGGGTATGCTTGATTAAACACATAGACAACATCAGGCTACCGGCTACAAACTGACAAAATTAAAACACAAACGATTATAGGAAAACGATTATTTTGACAACATCATAGCTACATGGCTACACAACCACCGCTGTGGCTGTAGCCAACTTAGGCTAATTTCTATTTTTGTTTGCGTCAATTTTATTTGATTTAACAGAAGAAAATGTCACAAAATTAAAAATACAAATTAATTTACAATCAAAATGTTTTGAGCAAATATACAGTGGATCAATAAAGTTTAGGCACATCATGATTTTCAAGAGTGTTCTGTTAATAACTTTGCATCTGGTTCACTTAATAAAATAATTTTGATATCGTTTTGAAGATTGAGAGTTATATTGACCATTTAGAACAAAAAATAATTTATATCTTATTGTTTTTAATATACAACGCTTTAAAAACTAAAAAACAAGCTATGTCTATCTAAAAAAAGTTTAGGCACGTACTGCATTAATGTCCTTTAATCCTTTGCATAACGGTAAATTTTAACTTTTTTATTTCAACTCATGTTTATGCACATGTTAAATCCTCAGTAGGCGAGAGTTTTAAATGTAAAAAAATATTCTTGGTATTTAATTTGTGACGAAAACAGCAAAATGAGCAATCGTTCAGAAATTTCCGTGGATGTCCGTAAAATTATAATAAATCTTCATGGACAGGGAAAATCCTCTCGCGAAATTGGTGTGATTGTACAGAGGCCCTATACCAGTGTTAGAAACATCATAAAACATTATGAAAAAACACACAAATTAGTGCGTGAGAGGAGAAGTGGACGTCCAAAAAAATTTACATCTCGTCAGGAGCGTATCATTGTTGCTGCAGTGGCTCAAAATCCAAAGATTTCAGCTGTAGAATTGTGTCGGGAAATGAAGAAAAGTTTTGGTGAAGACCTTAATCCAGAAACAATAAGAAATACGCTGCACAGAGCTGGATATCATGGAAGAGTTCCCCGTCGTAAACCTTGTCTTTCAGACATAAACAAGAAAAAGCGGTTAGAGTTCGCAAAACTCTACATTAATCAGCCTGAAGCCTTCTGGAACAGTGTGATATTTAGTGATGAATCGAAGTTTAACATTTTTGGATCAGATGGTCCACAAAAAATTTGGCGAAAAGCAAACAAAGAGCTTCAAGAAAATAATATTATTAAGACTGTGAAGCACGGTGGTGGCAATGTTATGGTTTGGGGATGTATGCCGGCATCTGGAGTGGGAAATCTTGTCTTTATAGACGACAAAATGGACAAGCGCTCTTATTTAAATATTTTTTGAAAATAAAACTTATCTCCAAGTGTTGCGAAGCTGGGCTTAGTTGGGAAATTCTTGTTCTAACAAGATAATGACCCAAATCATTCTTCATATCTTGTGCAGGAATGGCTTATATACCACTGCAAACAGTTAAAAACCCCTCCGCAATCGCCAGACACGAATCCTATAGAGCATATTTGGCACTTACTAGAGAAAAAAATACGGAAACATCACATTACATCCAAAGAATCACTTAAAGCGGCACTTCGCTTAGAATGGGAAAAAATTACTCCTGATGAAACATCTAATCCAGTAAGAAGTATGAGTAGACGTTTAGAAGCAATTATCCAAGCTAAAGGAGGTTCAACCAAATACTAGACATGCAAAAACCCCGAATATACCGAAAATTTTCACATGTGTGCCTAAACTTTTTTTATCCAAAGATTTCAGCTGTAGAATTGTGTCGGGAAATGAAGAAAAGTTTTGGTGAAGACCTTAATCCAGAAACAATAAGAAATACGCTGCACAGAGCTGGATATCATGGAAGAGTTCCCCGTCGTAAACCTTGTCTTTCAGACATAAACAAGAAAAAGCGGTTAGAGTTCGCAAAACTCTACATTAATCAGCCTGAAGCCTTCTGGAACAGTGTGATATTTAGTGATGAATCGAAGTTTAACATTTTTGGATCAGATGGTCCACAAAAAATTTGGCGAAAAGCAAACAAAGAGCTTCAAGAAAATAATATTATTAAGACTGTGAAGCACGGTGGTGGCAATGTTATGGTTTGGGGATGTATGCCGGCATCTGGAGTGGGAAATCTTGTCTTTATAGACGACAAAATGGACAAGCGCTCTTATTTAAATATTTTTTGAAAATAAAACTTATCTCCAAGTGTTGCGAAGCTGGGCTTAGTTGGGAAATTCTTGTTCTAACAAGATAATGACCCAAATCATTCTTCATATCTTGTGCAGGAATGGCTTATATACCACTGCAAACAGTTAAAAACCCCTCCGCAATCGCCAGACACGAATCCTATAGAGCATATTTGGCACTTACTAGAGAAAAAAATACGGAAACATCACATTACATCCAAAGAATCACTTAAAGCGGCACTTCGCTTAGAATGGGAAAAAATTACTCCTGATGAAACATCTAATCCAGTAAGAAGTATGAGTAGACGTTTAGAAGCAATTATCCAAGCTAAAGGAGGTTCAACCAAATACTAGACATGCAAAAACCCCGAATATACCGAAAATTTTCACATGTGTGCCTAAACTTTTTTTATCCAAAGATTTCAGCTGTAGAATTGTGTCGGGAAATGAAGAAAAGTTTTGGTGAAGACCTTAATCCAGAAACAATAAGAAATACGCTGCACAGAGCTGGATATCATGGAAGAGTTCCCCGTCGTAAACCTTGTCTTTCAGACATAAACAAGAAAAAGCGGTTAGAGTTCGCAAAACTCTACATTAATCAGCCTGAAGCCTTCTGGAACAGTGTGATATTTAGTGATGAATCGAAGTTTAACATTTTTGGATCAGATGGTCCACAAAAAATTTGGCGAAAAGCAAACAAAGAGCTTCAAGAAAATAATATTATTAAGACTGTGAAGCACGGTGGTGGCAATGTTATGGTTTGGGGATGTATGCCGGCATCTGGAGTGGGAAATCTTGTCTTTATAGACGACAAAATGGACAAGCGCTCTTATTTAAATATTTTTTGAAAATAAAACTTATCTCCAAGTGTTGCGAAGCTGGGCTTAGTTGGGAAATTCTTGTTCTAACAAGATAATGACCCAAATCATTCTTCATATCTTGTGCAGGAATGGCTTATATACCACTGCAAACAGTTAAAAACCCCTCCGCAATCGCCAGACACGAATCCTATAGAGCATATTTGGCACTTACTAGAGAAAAAAATACGGAAACATCACATTACATCCAAAGAATCACTTAAAGCGGCACTTCGCTTAGAATGGGAAAAAATTACTCCTGATGAAACATCTAATCCAGTAAGAAGTATGAGTAGACGTTTAGAAGCAATTATCCAAGCTAAAGGAGGTTCAACCAAATACTAGACATGCAAAAACCCCGAATATACCGAAAATTTTCACATGTGTGCCTAAACTTTTTTTACATAGACTTACCTTATTTTTTAGTTTAAAAGCCATTGTATATTAGAAATAATAAGATATGAAATATTTTTCGTGTTAAATGGTCAATAAACCTATCAATATTGAAAATAGCATGAAAATAATTTTATCAAGTTATGCAGATGCAAAGTTACTGGCGAAACACTTTTAAAAATCATGTTGTGCCTAAACTTTATTGATCCACTGTATTTATGTATTTGTTTTGACATGATAAAATTATTTTTTGAAAAAGTTATTTATTTTTTTACAATAATGTTATAGTTTTGACAGCTACGTCTTCAATATAATTAAGTAACTGATAACACTGCGACGATTATTGCCAACGTCATTTCTAGACGTGTAGTGATGTAGCCGCGGTTTTATATGTGTTGCATGAGAGACTTACTTCAAAAATACATAAATTTATTATTTTAAATTAAATATAGCATCATTAATTTACAACATTTTATTTAAGTTATAGTATTTTACTAATATTTAGATTATTATTAAATATCTATCATATTTGTGTACATATATCATACTTCATTTAATCAAAAATTCGACAATTATTTATCCATTAATTTTTGTTCGAAAGAAAATCACTCTTTAGTGTAAAAATAATTTAATAAAACAAAAACTTTAATTCGAATGAAAATTTAAACAGGACTAATTTTTATTTTAATTTTTTGTATTGTGGACCAACCACTCGCTCTGATTGGTTAATGAATAATTTTATACCTGTCCAATGAATAAACAAATAGATGTTAACTAGAACTCCTAGAACCAATACAAGAAAATATAATAAATAAAACTGGAGTGGCCTACACTCAACTTTACCATACCCAATGGAAACAGATATTTTTATGGATATTTTACATAAAGAATAAAAGTTCAAAGTATATTCGAATAGAAAAACAAATTATTTTCGGTTTGGGGTGTTAGGTAAACTACCCCTTGCCCCTTCCCGATTATGGCCAAAATTTATACAGCTCTTCACCTCCATAAACCAAAGGCACATACTGAATTTAACATACCCATTGCCCCTTCCCAATTATACCCAAAATTTATACAGCTCTTCATCTCTATAACCCAGAGGCTCATACTAAATTTCGTTTTAATATGTCGTACGGTATGACCTGTACAGCGTTCACAAAATTTGGGTAAGGAAACTACCCCTTGCCCCCTCCCGATTTTGCCCAAAAACTCTACAGCTCTTCATCTCCATATACCAAAGCAACATACTAAATTTCATTTTGATATGTCAAACGGTATGTCCTGTACAAACTCCACAAAAATAGTGGCATACACACCCACCCACCCAGACATCATCGCGAAAATAGTCAAAATGGATTCAGGGGACCTCAAAACGTATAAATCCGTCGAAATCCCGACCTCGATTTTTTTCATGATTACTATACTTTACCTTATACTACGTATGGTAAAGTAAAAACAAAGACGGCTTTGTTTTATATTTTCACAACCACTTGTAAGTAATCTTCCATATAAAATCATGTGGATAAAAAACATATAAAAATATTGCAATCTAGAGTGGACTTGGAACTGCAGAACATACCCGAGAATATTCCTATAAATACCACCAATACTTGTAGAAACATAGATTTGATGAATTACAGCAGGGCTTAAAAGTCATCAGATTATGTCGATGTAAAAACAGGCTAGACTTTTTTTTTGCTCTCTTCCAAAACAGGTGCAAGTAATACCCTCGTCCGAGAAGGCAGCAATCCAAGTACTAGACTAGTTTTATTTTGAATTACTGTTGTGCCCTGTTCCGAAGATTTGTGTAACGGATGACCTTCCTTTTGCGGGTATAGTGTTTAGTTTTATGGGATTACGTTGGGTGTATCGTAATTTAATCTGTCGTTCATTATCCAATACAATACAATTTTGATAGATGTGCACGAACCGTCGATTTTGTGAAACTTTAAAAACTCCATATCCAAAAATCTGTCCCATCTCTGTATTAGAGCGCTTTCACTGCTGTCCAGCTTCATTTTTTAGCAGGAGTTTCACGATAACTGGAAGATATCGGCTGTCTAACTTATATCGCTACACTTTTCTTTGCTCTCTTCCAAAACGGGTGGTCCAATTCTTTTAATGTGTACGGTCCGTGCACGTGATATCGTCGTCCGATATCGTTGTCCATCAACTACTCCCATTAACCTTATACGTTTACGTGAGGTAGACTTTTCTATAACGTTCTTTATTTGTTGCTGGATCACTTCCGGTGCTTCTTCGAACGGTATGTCTTTAGGATACTCTTGAAATAATGGTGTCTCGGGAAATGAAGGTGAGGCGAGAGACGACTTTGCTGTAGATGATGACAACGATGCAGTTGTAGATGAAGAGGGTAATAATGCGGTTAACGTTGACGGTAAGGTTGTTGTTGAAGATGAGATGTATGATTTTGATGACTGCAATATATTTGATGACGAGGCTCTTTCTGGAAGGAAGGCAGCAATCCAAGTACTTGTTAGACTAGTTTTACTTTGTATTGCTGTTGTGTCCTGTTCCGAAGTTTTGTGTAACGGGTGACCCGCCTTTTGCGGTTGTGGAGTGTTTAGTTCGATGGGATTACGTTGGGTGTAGCGTAATTTAATCTGTCGTTCGTTATCCAATACAATTCTGTGTGTAACAGATGTACACGAACCGTCGATTTTGTGAAACTTTAAAAACTCCACATCCAATAATCTGTCCCATCTTTGTCTTAGAGCACTTTCACTGCTGTCCAGCTTCATTTTTTTAGCAGGAGTTTCACTTACCTTAACAATAGGTTTTTCATTACACACAGTCATAGCTTTTACTTTTCCAAATTCAACGAACAGTCCTGCACAGCTAAAGGTGGTATTAAAAATTCGGAGAAAATCTAGACCCACAGTGATATTCGCACTTGCCTCATTCATGATTAGAAAATCATGTCTGGCAGTCACATTGCCTAGAGTAACCGTGTATTTAACAGCTTTAGAAACCATGCTGTTAGATCCATCAGGTAAACGAACATCTATATCGACAGGTACGTAGGTGGGTTTAAGAGAAAGTTGCTCAACAAAGGTTGGTGTGATGAAACTTTGGCTTGACCCAGTATTGATGATGGCTGAGATTAGTTTATTTTCTATAAGTATCGTTGCTTTTAGCGTATCCTTCTCCCACGTAAGGTTGGTTTTGTTCAGTGCTGTGTTCGCAGTACACATTTTGCAATGCTCACGTTCACAAAAGAAATTCGGTGAAAGCAGTTTATTTCTAAATGGTTATTCACGCATTACTTATTCAAGACGGTACACAAATCAATGAAATTATCTGATATCCGGAGAATGAAGTTTTTTGTGTTGCACATGAAGGCCTTTGTCGACTTTGAATGCTTTTTAACTTTTTAAAACAAATTTTTTAACCAGAGTAACAAGTCGAAGTAAAAATTTGACGGCGGAGATATAGCAAAAATTGACGCCGGCGGCTGTTAACTAAAGCCAACTATAAAACTACCAGAGTTGACAGGTATGGCAATTTATGGCTAATGCTGATACTTAATTGATTCTGGTACTTAATTGAACTCGTTTAACATTACAAATGGACAAAAATAATAAATTTATTTCTTGATAAAAAAAACAAATTAAAAATAAATTCCTCCATATCTAATCGAACTCTTATTAACAGATTGGAAAATTTTATATCAAAATTTATTTAATTTATCAAAATAAAATTAATAAGGAACAAATAAAATACTCATCGATAGCATCAGACGCTTTTGTGATGCGTGTTTGTCGTTTGTTTGTGCATCATCTATTTCAGTCAACGCGGCAAAAGCGGAGCTAATATTAAAGAGAAATTTTTTCCATTTTTTTATATGCAGTTTGACATTTATCATGTATTTTAATAGAGAATAAAATAAATATTATTGTCAAAATCCATATAAAAAAATTCCAAAAATTTTTGCAGATATTTCCTCTTCCTTAAGCGGCATTTAGACGGTCAATCGGGGCTTTTCAGCGTGGCGTGATGAGAGAGAGTGTTTAGCATTTACATGATCAAGCGAAAATTATCACACATCATTATACAAAAGACACTGAGCAGTGAGGTTGTTATTTATGATGGCGAAGGATTATCTGCTGCTTTATTAATTGATGAATTATAGGAAGACGACAATCAAAAAAGAGTAATAAACGAATTTGGACAATGGAATTATTAGAGAATGGAATTATAGAGAATTAAAAACAACGACATCATGACTATATTTTTTTATTTATTCTTTAGTTTTTAGTCAATTATTAAAAAAAAATATTGAAAAAATACAAATATTCTTTATATTATTTTTGCAAACCAACACCTTTCGGCAATATTGAATTTCTTAGTATCTGGTCATAATATTTGTAATATTTTATTAATACAGAAACAAAATTCAAAGTTTCAAACAGTTCCGTGTAATACATATACTCCACAGTTATATGTTCTCTATCATGAATAGTTTTCAGTATTTTACTTTTAATGCACCTTGAATCCTTTCTTATTGTGCTGTTTAAGGTTTAATCAAATCTATCTTAATTTTTAGAACAAGTAATAATGTCAGAAGCTGTCCTAAGTTGAAGGAAAACATTTCCCCAACTTCGTTATGGGATTTTCCTTTATAAAAATTGAAAAATTCCAATTAAATAATATTTTTGCTAACTCGTCTACATACCCTTTCTTAACTTGAATTTTGGCAATTAATATTTCCATATAAACACACACAATAATTAAATAAATGAAATATTTTAAAAATAAACTCTAATAAAAACGCTTTACATGCAATACCATACATAAAAACTAACCCACATGCAAAAACAACAAATTCTCTTAAAAACAAGCGCTCTAGCAGAGAGATCTTTACTGCTCGCTTACAAAAATTCAAATGAAATTTACACTGTGGTTGATAAACATGCTTTTAGACAAGCATGATGGCGTGACGGCAAACAAAAATATCAAAAATTTTTGATTTCCATCCAGCGCGGCTGACAAACACGAATTTTGGTCGTTTACACGAGCTTGTTGGCTTGCCATCAACCCGCGCTGACCATCTAAATGCCGCTTTACGCTATCACCTTGTTAAATATGGCTTGATTTAGAGATTCATTTTAGAACATACGGAATTTGCAGCGATGCCAACTGATGAATTTTCTTACGTACTGAGCATCAGATGCAGAGCGTTAATGCTTTTCCAAAACAAGCCCCACATGACGATACACGCTTAAGAGCTTTTCACACTATAATACAAGTATTAATACCAAGGCGAATTCATACCAGGTGTGAGCAGTAGAGCAACAACTACAACAAAACAACAACTTTGACATTAGATTAGATTAGAAGATATGAAACAATGTATTTTTGACAAGACATTAGCAAAAAAACGAGAGCAAAAAACAATCAGCTGGGCTATCAACACCACCTGGTATGAATTCGCCTTGATTAATACTTTTGAGGAAAATTAAACTCTGGCATGATGAATTGTTACTGTTTTTTTTTTTTAATTTCAAACAGCGATTATATTAGAGTTGCATTTTATTCAAAAGTATTAACATATGCATTTTAGTGTGAATTTCCCTTTAGTAACATTTTGTAGTTTACTCTGTTTATTTAGAAAGAGAAGTCACTACAATTCTTGCACACAACTCACGCTATACTAATTTTTTCAACAAAATTTGCGACAAACATGCAAGACTGACTCGGAGGAGATTAATTCAGAAAGAGTAGAACCGCTAAAGCCATCAATTAATAACCCATCTTGCCGGTACATCAGATTTCTGATGTGCGAGGACAAAGAGGAGTTGGAAACTGCAGATCAGTAGTGCAATTCACTAACTTTTAACGATCTAACACTTGTTAAATATATCAACATGTTTTTTGCTTGCACTAACGCATTTGCGATTCACTAACCTATGGTTAACTAATGAAAAATACAAACAAAAATAAATGGCAATGCTGCTAAACAAAATGGCAAAATAGCGAAAAGAACAAAGAGGAATGAAAAATAATAAACAAAAGTGCTTAATTTTTTGTTCTTTTTTAATTTTATTTTTAAAAAATTGTTTAAATTCATTTTTATGAGGTAGGTAAAATACATATGTATGTGTTTTAATTATAAATATTAATTATTTAACCCCATATTTATAAAAAATAAAACTTATTTGAAATGTATTTTAAAATAACTTTTGTATGAAAAATTAGTTCTAAAATAAGCCTAGTACTCTGTTCGAATTTGTGGAAAATGTTGAGCAACATCTATTATTTCACAACGAAAATTTTGACATTTAAAATGTAGTGTCTATCTCACGATTTGGAAGAATTTTACGATTTTATTGCTTTTAAATATATCACATTGTTTTAAAAAATTTTCCACAAAGAATTTTACAAAAAAATTCCACATGAAATAATGCTCATTTGCTTTATTTCACAGTTTTGATAAAATGTTGCCAGAAACATTTCATGTTTTTCCACAATAAAAACAGAGTACTACTTCTGCAACATTTTTTCATGACTTTTTCATACAATTTTTTTATGTATGCAGTTTGACAGCATTCCGCATGAAAAACTGAACAGAGTACCAGGCTATAGATTTCAAATATATTTTATTTTTTATAAATATGGGGGTTAGAATAGTTTACATTTTACATTATACATCTAAATTATCTTTTGATATTTTGATAAAGTAAACGACACAAAAATAGTTGCAGTTAAATTAACAATACTCGACTTGTTAAGAAAAACAGCTGATTTATGACAACATCAAATGTTATTAAAAAGCATTTCTGAATAGCAAAGTCTTTCGTTTTGTTGTTAAATTTTTTTAACGAGTCAAGAATCGTTAAAATTGAATAGTGAATCGCACTACAGATTTTGTGTCACTGTCCGTTATTACAAAGCCGCAGGCCTAGATGGCTAAGCAAAGAATTTCATGATAATGTAAACGATAACGCTCGGTGTAAACTGGAAGATATCGTCGGCTTCATTAAAGAATTCAGGACGCAAATGTTTTTCTTTTTTAATTTTAGCTATCTGAACCTCTGTGTCTCCGAGAGCAAGTGCCATTTTTGTCACTTTCCTTCTAAACCTAACCTAAAATTTACAAATGTTCAGGACAGATTTAGAGTGCGATATGTTTGTGTGTAAGTTTTCTTATGGGTTAGTTTTATTGTAAGACAGCCAATCGTTGGCATATTTGTGAGGCTGTATGTCCGTTATAATTCCATTTAGGCGTCTGTACGCAAAAATTTGAATCAAAAATATCCTTTTATTTTTATGGTTTTTCAAGCAGTTCATTCACAGTTTAGTTGTAAATTTACATGAACGCTCTATATAAGCAACCCCTCTATAAGCAACATTCTTTATAAGCAACCTCTATACAAGCAAATTTTTCGTTCAACTGTTCTATATAAGCAACTTATTTTTTAAAGCTAAATATTTGAGGTAATTTTAGTTAAATAGAACAGTTACTTGAATTCTGTTAGTTTCTGTTAATTAATAAATTAATTAATATTAATATTAATTAAAATAAAAGATGAATCAGAAAAAAAAGACGTTTAATTTCGTTAAAAATTCCTTTAATTTGGTGAAAGAATGGCCAAAAGAAAATAACTTACCCTTCAATGAGGTTATTTTGTTACAAATAATAAGATAAAAAGCAATCATAAACAAATATATGTAATTGTTTTTGTTTATTTTGGCAATTAGTGCTGTACTAAATCAAAGATGTATTAAAATTTGATTGTTTAATTTTTTTTTTTTTTTTAATATAATTAATAATTACGCTTATATGATATAATAAAGTGGTTTCTTTTGGAAAATAAAACTGAATTTATTTATTCTACACCGTTTAGTTAGTAAAAGAAATAAGTACAAATATTTTCCGGACGGCAAGTATTTGTATACTCCTTTTTTCCCTATAAGATACTTTTCCCAATAAGAAACTTTTTTTTATTAAAATTGGTACAAATAAGTTGCTTATATAGAGCGTTCACTGTACATATGTATGTATACCCTGTCCGTTATAGACAAACACTTGAAAGTTGCACAGAATGTTCGTTACTATGTCTGTTATAATAAGTATAAATATTTAAAATTAGAAATTAAAGGGTGTCCCATTAGTTGGTTTATTTTGATATATATATGGCCAAACTTTTGAACCTTTATAGACACACAGTTGAAATTTACAAAATACTTGTATTGCTAAGTCCGCTAAAATAACAAGTGTAAAATATGAATTTGGAAATTAAAGGGTGTCCCAATAGTTAATGTAAAAGTAATATATATGGCCAAACTTTTCAACTGTTATAGATAGACAGTTGAAATTTACAAAGAACCTATATTGCTTAGTCCGCTATTAAAACAAGTATAAAACTTGGATCTATAAATTAAAGGGTGTCCCCATTATTGATGTTATTTGACCATTATGTCCTCATCTTTGGAACCGTTATAGACAAACACTTGAAAAATAGACAAAATGTTCACTACTATGTCTCGAATAACAACAAGTATAAATATTCAAAATTGGAAATTATAGGGTGTCCCAATAGTTGATGTAATTTGATGTATATGGACACAAAGTTAAAATTTAAAAAGAATCTGTATTACAAAGTGTTCTTTAAAAAGTATTAAATTAAAATTTGAATTTAAAGGGTGTCCCAATAGGTGACGTCATTTGATATATATGACCCTATCTTTTAAACAGTTATTGATAAACACTTAACAATTAGACAGAATGTCCATTACTATATTTGTTATAATAAGTATAATTATTTAAAATTATAAATTACAGGGTGTCGCAATAGTTTATGTAATTTGATGTATATGACCAAACTTTTAAACCGTTACAGACAGAAGGTTGAAATTTACAACGAACCTGTATTGCTACGACCGCTATAACTAGTATAAAATTGAATTCGGAAATTACAGGGTGTCGCAATAGTTACCGTCTTAAAGAAACATGCTTTTAAGTTTGTCTGTTTTGAAGTCGGTTTTTTTTGCAAGAATTATTTTGTACAAATTTGATAGAAATTTATTTTGGAAAACGTTTATTGAAAATTTTTTTCTAAAAATTTATTGTATATTTGGTGTAAAAATTTTATTGAAATTTTTTCGTAAAAATGTCATTAAAAATCTTTTGTAATAATGTTATTGAATATGTTTTGTAAGTTTTATTGAAATTTTTTGGTAAAAATTTTATAGAAAATATTTTGTAAAAATTAAAAAAAAAATTAAAAATTTTTTGGAAACGTTTTTGTAAAATATTTTAAAAAATTTTTGTAAAATATTTTAAAAATTTTTTGTAAACATTTTTTGAACATTTTTTTGTAGTTTTGTTTTTAATTTTTTGTAAAATTTGTAAAAATGACATTTCAAAGTGAACACGGATATACGGACATTGCTTAATCAACTTTTCTATGTGAAGGATTCATAATATATACATATCGCACTTGATCAACAAGAGAGTATTAATTCAAAATTTTTAAATTTTTTTAAATTTAATTTTTTTTTTTTTTTTTGATCAAGTCCGATATACTTTATGGGGTCGGAAATGAATATTGTCGAAATTACACATGGAATAACAAACTTTCTCCTGTGGTGAAGGGTATAAAAATATATCCAATTTTATCCACCGGATAGAAAGAAAGGAACTGTAAAAGATATGATAAACATACGAACAAACATGGATTAATAAAATTTTATTAAAAATAATTTAAACACATCATTTTTTGTACACTACTGTTCTTACTTTGATTATGAACATTGTTTAGCTTTTTTGGTACAATTTCATACACAATTTATTCAATAAATTTTTTTATTTATTAATATTTTTACTTTTTATTACAATAATAAACATTTATAATTACATAGTTTCTACCGCTTTCTAGATATAACTAAATTGCAAAATTACCCCCCGTCTTCATTTGCCATCATCATGTCTAGGCAAAAGTTAAACTTCATATAAAAAACATTTTTACTAATGTTTTTTTAATATGAAGTTTGACTTGATTTATGTATAAATAAATATCATACATATGATTTATGTACATATATCATACATATTTATATACATATTATATATTTTTTGCAACCTTATTGATTTATGTAGCAAGGCCTTTTTGCTGAACTACAAAGTTTGAAAGTTTTTGAATTACCTTAATCAGTTTCCGGCAGTATTCAATTGATATATTTTTCCATTCTTTCTAGTGAGAAACCCTAAGGTCTTTTTTAGTAATTAGATTGTTCTTCAAACAACTAACTCCAGGAATACTCTATCGGATTAAGATCCGGTGGTTGTGGTGGCGTTTCAAGCACCAATTATAGAGTAACCAGCTCTTAATATTGAAAACCTTTTGCTTATGAAATAGATAATAATTTTTGCAAAATAATCGTCAATGGCAAATTTTGGAACAAATGATGCTGATTTGGTACAATTTTATATTTGGGGCGGTACAATTTAAAGATTGTCAAATCCCAACACTGCTACATATGTATGTATATATATTTATGTTTGATATTTTATGCACATTTCCTTATACCTATCTTTTTCGGTATCTATTAAAATAGCACAGCTACCTGTAGACAATATGTTTGGGATAATTCGTAAACATACATACTATATATATGTACGTACGTATACATATGTATGTATGTACATAAATATGTAGGTATTTTTATAGAATTTAAAAGAATAATCTTAAATACACACATACATATGGACGCTACAAACAGTTTGTATAAAGTTTGGCTACTTCGTCTTAGATGTGTTAAAGACACTTTTTAAACAAAAATATTGCAGATGCCCGGCTAGCTCAGTCGGTAGAGCATGAGACTCTTAATCTCAGGGTCGTGGGTTCGAGCCCCACGTTGGGCGAGTATATTTTTTTCCATTGCCAGAAACTTGTTAACTGTAATACCAGTACAGAAAAAAATTAAAGTCACCGGTAGGTAATAAAGAGATGATAGATAGATATATTTAATTTATATAAATATCTATTAATTTAATTTAACAGCCATATTTTCGAGGTTATTTTGATTGGGCAAATAAATTGTTCATATTTATTTTGAAAATCATCATTGTAATCATCAATTATGTAATTCAAGAACTATGGATATGAAATCATATATGAAAATGAATGCCATGAAAGCCAATGTTGGGAATACCTAGATGGGTATTTCAAACATTTCTTTGCTTAATTTAAAAAAAGTTCTCCGCCTCGATAAAAAAACACAATACAGAAATATCTTATATGTTTTTACCCTGATTTAGCTAATTGACAGTTTTGTGGGAAGCCTTACTACGGGTAAGGTAGCCTTACTACGGAACGGATATAAAAAGGCGAAAATTATCAATTTTTTTATATGGATTTTGACAGTTAAACTTACAAATGTTCCGCTTAAATGGAAGTTGAACTACATACAATAAAATTAAAATTTTCGCCTTAATATTTCCCCTTCGTAGTGAGGTTACCTGATGAATATGCCTTGTGGGAAGCCCAATAAAAAATACTAAAGTTAAAAAATACATACATATGTATGTAATTCTTTCTTATAAGTTGATGCACTCTTATTTGATAATTGTATTTCTCAAATCGTAATAATATGAATGAATACTTAAAACTCTTTTTTACAGTGGAACTTAAGAATAGAGCCATTAACAAGTTGTATAACAGTTTTATATGTAAGTGGATACACGGATTATTTCGATAGAAAATTTTTGTATTTAAAGCATCAAAAATATATAAGGTACCTATTTGTTAGAAAGCCAACAGGAATTATTTTGCCTTTAACAGGACCAATATTTATGTGTGTATTAAAAAAATGGAAACTTGAAACAGAGTAAATGTGGGCCCATTAGCTCAGTTGGTTAGAGCGTCGTGCTAATAACGCGAAGGTCGCGGGTTCGATCCCCCCATGGGCCATCAACTTTATGTTGTAATTTTTTAAAATTAATTAATATTTTAAAATTTGTATCACAGGACTTTAAATAAAATCAATTTCTCGTATCTCTATTTTTGTGCTTTTGTGGTTTTATTGCTAAGCAATTTTAGTTTTATCATCATGAAACATTCTTTTGGGTTCATTCGTTTGATCACACATTTAAAACTTGTAATTAATTTCGCAGGCATTTAATTTAGTTTTCGACTTTTATCGCACCTTGCTAAATTCTTAAATTATTTTAACCGAACGAGAATATTTATCATTTGTTCCGATATTATGTTTGAAAACAGTTTTTAAGTAACAGAGACATTTTTTTCGGTTTACGATAATATGTATTGATTAAAAATCTGTATATATATATATATATATATATATATATATATATATATATATATATATATATATATATATACCTTTTATAAATCAAAAAATTTTTTTTATAAAATTGTTTAACAGTAACAAACGAATTATAATTTATTTTCCAAATATGAACAAGTACGATGGAAAATTCAATAAAATTATAGGTAAGAAAACTAGAAGTAATTCTTTATCCTTTTAAATGAATTCAATAATCTCACTATCATTTCATATTTTATGTAAATAACTTAATTGTTGAGCTAAAAAGAACGAAAAAGAAAATAATTTTTATCGTCTATCAAACAGTTATACTCGTATTATACAGGTTAAAAATAGGGGCGGTACAGACAGAGTGCTCAGCATTCCCATAGAAGAATATATATAGAGCAAGTAACGCGTTTCTATTGTATTCATACGTTTCCCTCCTTTTGCACAAAATTCTATAAAACGAATTATTGATGTATGCCCGGCTAGCTCAGTCGGTAGAGCATGAGACTCTTAATCTCAGGGTCGTGGGTTCGAGCCCCACGTTGGGCGCAAGTATTTTTTTATTATTTTATTGTTTTACCCATAATATGACACAACAGCCGTGCTTGAATGCTATAAATTGGTTTCTCTTTATTTGTATTTAACAAGGTGATAGCGTAAGGGAGAGGAAATATCTGCAAACAAATTTTTTGAATTTTTTATATAGATTTTGACAGTAATATTTATTTTATTTTCTCTTAAAATACATGATTGTCAAACTCAATATAAAAAAATTATAAAATTTCTCTTAATATTAGCTCCGCTTTCTGCTGTCACCTGGTTAGGTATGCCTTGGTGGCAGCAAAAAAAAAAAAAAACAAAAGACAACAAAATAAATAAAGTAAATGGTGAAAAAAGCTTTTCAGGTGTTTTCTTTTCTGGTTTAGTATCCGTGAACAAAGTACTGATTGTGTCAACCCCTTCCGTTGTTACTTTGATTTCAGTTGAGTACGTTAAAGTATATTGTATAACGGATTCTATGTGCCCCGGCCTTTAGTCAACAGCAGAAAAATTATACGTGTGTCAACAGCACACGTACATTTATATGGCAATTTTTTGTTATTAAGTATGTTTTTTTCTGTGATAGAAAAACGAATAACGTCTGAAAATGGAGAAAATTATACAGGTAAATACTATTTGGTCTCTTGTGCCACCACAAACTTCCTGGTGCTTTACGCACAACATATTGAGATATGGACGAAGTATACAATAGCTATCCGTTCTGGAAACGTTCAGATTTATAATTTATGATGAAATGTGCAACATTATGATTCGGGAAATAAATAGAAAAGCGAATCAATGCCATGGACGTGAAAATGCAAAAAACCCAAGAGAACAGTGATTTTTATTACGGAAACACACAACAGCAACGTAAATAAACAAAGCGGCAGCAATAACGGTAATTTTTTATGCTAAACAATAAACAGAGTAACAATTATACAGCAGGAGCAAACGTTATTATTGATGATAAATTGTATGCTTTCCGTGGTGGTACTATTTTCACTCAATTCATACCATCAAAACCCGCCATATACGTAACAAAAGTGTGGTGGTTATGTGACTTTAATTCTTCCTAATCGCTGAAGAGAAAAATCTTCATGTCAATGGCGGCATCCAGTAAACAGGAAAAAAACGTAGGTGGAAAAGTTTTGAAGGACTTTTACGTCAACCTTTTTCGTAGAAGTTAAGCGTTCGACAACTTTTTACACAAATACAATTTGAACAGCCATTTATCGATGTTCGGTACAGCATATAAAGGAAGAACATTTGCACCACCAAAATTTTCTATTCCAATAGAACGTATATTTGAATCCACCATCTTCAATTTTAGCAACAAAATTACAATGTAAACGCATTTGTACACTCGCAAGAACATTTGCATTACACACTGAATCCCCTAATTATAATTTAAATTTAATAAAAATAAGAGCACTCCTGTCAAAATTTTTCATACAAATACATTATCCGTAGTTTTGGTAAGAAATATTTGAGGAGCTGAGAGGCAAAACTCGTTCGTTAGAAAAAATTTTTAACAATTCGTTCGTTCCAAATTGTAATACAATATTTTCTATATTTCAGTAAGTTTCGATTTTTAACTGTCGATTTTTTTTGTCAAGAATGGCATACCATTTATGAATTAAGAGCATTCAACTAATTAATTAACGAACAAGTTTTAAATGTCAAATACTAATTTTTTACTACTTCAAGTTCGATTAATTTATAACAATATTAAAAAGGACTTATCCGCAATGTGTCAACTTGGCAAGATATGCTTTGATTATTTCAAAAAATTTCTAAAAGTTGTTTTATAAAACAACGTTATTCATTAAAAATTCAATTATAATTCTCATATGTGTGCAGTAACATAATTGTACATGATATTCCAGGTGGCCCATTAGCTCAGTTGGTTAGAGCGTCGTGCTAATAACGCGAAGGTCGCGGGTTCGATCCCCCCATGAGCCAGTATTTATTTTTTTTGTGTGTCGA